>PNEQ01028020.1:46622-105909 GCA_003012365.1 Medauroidea extradentata
GTGACGTTTCTCATTTGACTGTACCAATCACAATAAGGTTACTGTAACACCACACGTCTGTGATTTGCGTGTAAAACCCCACGACACACGAATGTCAAAACATCCAATCTCTGACCGTGAAGCAAGTCTGCAGACGTGCACACAAGTCACTGACACAAAGTGAGGCAAATTTCTTTTCGCGAAACGTTCATGTCTCTATAACTATCCGATTCAACTTGTTATTTTAAGGCATCGAAAAGTCTGTTTGAAAATATTGCTCGCGTTTTGCTTTTGTCTGTAGTATCTTACTAAAATTTCCTTCTTTAAGGTTAACGTATCCCAATTGCGTGCTCTTACTCACTGATCATTTATAATCGTAGCATCTTTGAAATCATCATGCTTTTCCTTTCCTGTGCTTTCCTGTTCCTGTTATTGCCTTTTGGTAACGTGAAAGTAAAGCCATACGCATACTGATGCGACATTGCTTGAGTCACAAGCTGTTTTGCTGTTTTAAAATTGTAGTTATTAAACTAACAAAGCATGATTTTCATATTTTCCCATTCAAGATAGAAACTTTGGTGATTTTCACTAATATTTATAACGGGTGCTTGCGAAGTTAAACTTGCCCGTTTAGAAACAAAAATTTGCAAGCATTTGAAAATATTTTGACTATTTTATGTCATAATATTTGGCATTAAACATGCGTATTTTAAAATACACAAGAAACCTTCACTAATCCAGTATTGTTCCAAACACGTTTAAAGTATACGGCCCTGTTGTTTCTTTTCTTAAATCATACGAGATTTCAAAAGTTTCTTTAACTCTGTAAACTCCGTTTAAAATAGTAGTCTCAGCAAAATTAGTTCAAGTACATACACTTTATTTTTACGAGAGTAACGATTGCAGAGGCACAGATACATACCTTTCAGCACGCACCCATATACACACATGCACAGGACAAATATATAAAAAAATATTTTGCCATAACGATTTATAGACGTTGTATTTAATTTACCGCTCTAGCTTGATTTTTGACTGTTAGTAAACACTGCGCTAGAAGTCTAAAACGCTATGTTTCTTTCAGGAACGACAGTTAAACATTTTGTGTAGCGTAATAGTTTTATAGTTAGACGCATTTGTTTTGAGTTTATAATCCTTGACTTCAAACTGGTAGCTAATCGAGGCCAATACTCATATATAGCCTTGATTTTAAGGCAAAAAAATTTTTGCAGCATTTGGTTTCATTGCGTAATGTGCACCTCTGTTGCTCTGCTACATCGTCTATGATTGGATAATTTTACTATCACTTGTCTTGGCAATCTTCAGAGTACGGAGTCACAATAACCATATTCTTATTAGTGCAGTCAAATGATAAACGTGTCTGAACAAAGACACGCTTGCTAGTAACCATGGAGCAAAGCGGCCTATGTGTACGAGAGACACTTAAAAGTGGAGTAAAAATATTTTCGCGACAAAATCGTGGCCCTGCGATCAACGATAATCCTTTAAATTGTGCTGGATTACAACACTGACAATCGGTGGTAATTTAAAGACATTTCGGATGCTATCAGAGTAAAAAATTAACAACGCGGGATAGGAATAACAGCCAACACGTTAGTGCGTATCGAGTCATACTGTCAGTATAAACTCGCTCATGCATTGTGGAACTTAAGAGCGATGGCTAACTAAGAGTTCTGAACAGAGCAAGAATGGGGATTTAGTTGTTATATTATACTACACGGGGCCCAGTACGAGCGTAACTTACATATGACACCCCTGCCATTCTTTGTTCATCTCTGTGATGCCTGCATTGGCATGGGCTCCGTTAGTTTTCAAGGAATCGAAAAAAAAACTGCCATCAAACTATAAAGAAACCACTCATTTCCGCACTTAATTAGTATTCCTGTAGCATAGTTTTATTATTATTTTATCAATGCAGAAAACGAAACTTATATTGTAAAACGTAACTAAACTCGATTCAATAAAAATGTAATTGAATTAAGAAACGAATAAACAGAAATAACGATTTTTGGTGGTATGAACTAAATAGTTATTAAAATTATTCAAATATAACGATTTTGTTAAACAGCGATAGGATGTCCAACAATTGAGTTTACGTTTATTTTTTTAAATAAACTTAGATAAGAATAAACCCAGAGAGCAGAAAAAAACTTGCTACAAGTTTGTAGCAAGCTTGCCAGTGCAAGCCAGTAACTTTGCAGCAAGCCAATAAACTTGTTACAAGCCTGCTGCAAGTTGCCTTGTTTACACATTTTTAACTTTCTGCAAGCATGATTTGTAAGCATGCTGCAAGCTTGATTTGCAAGACTGCTGCAAGCTTAA
The DNA here is from genome assembly GCA_003012365.1 of Medauroidea extradentata. Lineage (NCBI taxonomy): Eukaryota > Metazoa > Arthropoda > Insecta > Phasmatodea > Phasmatidae > Medauroidea > Medauroidea extradentata. The sequence goes on from PNEQ01028020.1 coordinate 48,945, forward strand.
TTTTCAAACTTGCAGAATAAATCAAAATTTTATTTTCTGCAATATTTTCACTATCCTTCAAATTTACATTTTAAATATTACTTTTTCATCGACTTCTGATATTAATTACTAAACATTTAATTTCGGCTCCTGTGCGAGGATAGGAACCACTGACCCTTGGATTCAAAGCAGATATGCTAATCACTAGACTATTGCAAATACTTAGAGGTGTAGTAGTGCGATTCGGTTGTAAGAGAACGAACTTTGTTATGGAAATGCTGACGTTTGTGAATTTACTAACAACAGTCAGGATATCAGTTTACTTGCAGTTATACGTAATATCGTAATAGTTGATTTAGCTAGCATATGGAACAATGTCACTATTTAAAGTGCTTATTAATTTACAAAGTTAAGTTAAAATCAAGTTCAATCAATATTGATGGGCACTTAGAAAATATTTCATGAATTGAGATTGCTAAGTAAACTTTCTATGCAAAGTCAGCTTAGTATAGAGGACATTATGCTTGCAGCTTATCACATGACTAGACTTGCTATGTAAGTGTAATTAAAGTCAAATACAGCTTTGTCGCAAGCTTTGTTCAGGCTCGCAGCAAGACTTCTGAGCAAGCTTGCTATGACAAATTAAATTAAAGTGAAATGTAAACGCAAGCTTGATTCAGGCTTGCAGCAAGTCTCGTGAGTAAGCTTGCTATGGCAAGCCAAAATCAAGTGAAATGTAAGCTGAAAAGCAGGCTTGCAGCGCGTCTCGTGAGCAAGCTTGTTATGGCAAGCCAAAATCTAGTGAAATTCAAGCTGGCGTTAGCTTACATCCCAGAAAGCAGAAAAAGCTTGCTGCAAGCTCATCAAGGCAAACCAGCAACTTTGCAACAAGTGTGTCACGACAAGCCTAAAAGCTTGCCGCAAGGCTGCTGTAAGTTGCCAAGCTGAAATTTTTTAAAATTGTCACAAGCTTACATACTAAACTTAATTTAAGGTTAACTTGTAAGCCATCAAGCTTAACACAAGCTTGCAAGAAATTTAACTGCAAACATTTTTCTTAGTTACACTTGCAGAAAACTTGTTATGTAATCCTGCAAGCTAAAAAATACTTTTGCAGAAAGCCTGGTATGTCAGCATACAAGCTTAAGTCACATGCAAGGCTTGCGGTAAGCCTACCTAAGCAAGTTTATAACTGCAAGTCAAATGCAAGGCTTGCAGTAAGCTAACCTGTTGTGTGGGACGTCGTTTACCAAAAGGAAAAAGAATCTTAAATAAAAAAGTGCAATGCTTGATATCAGATATCATACAATTTTTATCGTTAGTTATTCGTGGCAGAGGCAATATAAAATGTAAGAAAATAGTACCCCACGTCGTTTTACATTAAAGTAATTTTCTTGCACATAAATAATAAATGTAACAGTTCAGTCATATTTCTACAAAGACACGTTTTTTATATTTTTTCTTTTTTAGTGTTAAATCTAAACTGAAGACATTGGTTATAATATTTTTCCAAATGGGTTTTTAATGATTTCCATCTTAATACAATTTTTTCTGATGGCATTAATTTTTTTATAATGCGTAATAATACAAGATGTTGGCTATGAAATTCTCAAGACGCATCAATTCTTAATACGTGTGCAAAATTTCAAAATATTCGGACGTCTGGAAAGGGTAAATTTTGAACTGAAATATTCTGTTACGTTCATATACGCAGATTAAGTTAATAAGAGAGTGAACAATCACATTTAAGACGTACATGAGTATCCTTGAACGCGCCAGAGCTCTGGGGTAGGCAGTTGATGAGACTAGGCTGAAGGAAGGGAGGCCGGACAACATTCGGGCGTAAACAACCTGGACGAGGCTGTAGCGGGTGCAGTAGACCGTGGGTAAGGGCGAGGGTGTTGGCGAGTTAACTGCGACGGCAGAGGTGCGGCGAGGGGAGACTTGTTTGCGACATCGTTGCGCCCCGCTGTGTTTATTCGATCGGCGCTGTGATCGCTCTGTCCTCCCACCAGGCAGCATGGGACATGTTTGTCCAGAGATCGCTGGAACTGTGAGGAGGGTGAGGGAGGCAGAGGTTAACAGGGGCAGCAAGGTCGCTCCACGGCCCCGTCGATACTGCGCACACAGCCCTTAACGAGGTAGCTCGTCTCCGGTTCACTGCGAATCCTCCTGAGTTTACCTCCCCTTACCCCGGGCAGAGACAAAAAATAGAAACAGAGAGAGAGAGAGAGGGAGAGAGAGAGAGAGAGAGAGAGAGATAGAGAGAGAGAGAGGTTGGCACTCGCATGGAATGGCTTTCGCACATTCCGTCTTCAACAATACGTTTTTCACACCAGTGCCCTTCCAAAGAGACAAAGTATGCAAATGTCGACTATTTGCGAGTAAAAATTTTGCACGGGAATAAATATCCTGCATCCATTCCTGCAGGCTGGTGCATAACGTTGTGTATTATAATTTTTGCAATCAAATGAATAGCGTAAGAAGAGGGTACCCAATTTCGACTGCATAACCCTGAAGAATGAAATACATCCTAGCCCTAGGATGGAAATACGATAGACGGCGAATGGCGACCCCATCGGGATTCCAAACCGGATCACCGTTTTAGGAGACGAGCGCCGTGGTTATACTCCGCTATGAATTTGTGCTTCACATTAGCGGAGTAGGTAAAAGATAATAAACGAGATATTAAGAAAATTATAAAAAGTATCATCACTTAAACCGCACGGAAGATAACCCATTACTGACGACACAAAACCGTTAGTGCTGTATCTGCCCACACAAGCTCGGGCTACATGATATTTGAAGATTATTTTGCCATATACTATTGAACACATACAGAATATTAGACACTGTAGCTTAAAGTGAATATTAGCTAAAGTAATCAGTTCATTTAAATTAATCTATATATACATATATATGATATTACGTGTGTGTGTTAATATATATGTATGTATGTGTATATATGTACACATGTGTGAGGTCGATAAACTACGCAACAGTTTGACCAATCACCATGATTCTTGGCAAATATTTTTTAACAAAGAAGGTTTTTATGCTACCCATTTTAACTTGCCATCTCGCCACTAGATGCCGATACAGCGGAGCAACTTCTATGCAGTTCAACCAAGCGCTATGAAAATTGGTATACAAATATATTTGAAAACGGAGAATATTTTCGCGACACCATTACGTTAGATATAGACCTAGCATTTGAATGGCAACGTATGTCGTGTTCTGCTAGTAGTGTATAAATACTGGGCAGACAAATCGCTCGTAAGAATGTACAGTTTGAGAGGCTATACAACTCGGTAGAAATCATAGTTCTTTTTCTTAGCTCTTCTTGAGACAAGCTACGGCGTCGTGTTGTCGTCCTTCGTTGTGACCTCAGGAAGTCCTCCATCAGCGAAGCGTATCAAGTCCTCGCATATCGATTCTTATATTTTTGTAATGTACGAATGTGCCAGTCCTCGCGGAAGTACAAAAGTATTTTCAAACCATTGGCTCCAGGTACCCAGAATCGCTTAACGCAAAGTCCGTGAGATTCAGAAGTGGTTATTATTATTATTATTATTATTATTTTGAATTTGGTTGTTATCGTGACATATTTGATAAGTGACACTGCTACAACACACGCGCTTTTAAAATGCAACTGAGGGTAAATCCTAACTGATACAAACAGCATAGTGTATTAAAAATCAATATTTTATACTGTTTTGTAGATTAATACAGTGGCATTATTTCTAAAAAAAAATATGTATACTGTCTATTCGAGTTGAAGTGAGAGCGTGCAAAGCAAACACTTATGATCGTAGGTAGGTTCCATCAATGAATGCGTGCGATGTTCACGTGTTTTCAGTTTGTTATTAGAGGCATCCGGAATGCTCGCCACGTGGAGTGGTAGACAAACACTTTAGCGTAGAAAAAAAAATGTAGTGGAGGAAAATAAGTGAGTAGTAACACATCAAGTCCAGAGAACCTACGAGTGTGAATGATGTAGATATGAAGATCAAGCAAACAAATAGAATAAAGAAACATGACCATTATTCAAGGGCAGAATGGGTAACAAAAAAAAATACAGCGAAATAAAATTAATTCTCCAAGTGGTATATCGCAAAAGAAAAATATAATAAAAAAAATTCAAACAAAGTTCTGTCGGACGAAGCAGAACTTTTGTCATTAAGGTAAATTTTGACAGTGACCGTTTAGTTAGAGGACTGTATCGTTTCACACGTACGTCAAAATAAAGAAACACACATAGAATAATATTCTCGTTAGTTGTTAAGGGACACAGTAAGGAACCACGAATCGTTGCCGGTAGGCCTGTTACATTATTTCGATATATTTATAATTATCGACAGTGAAATCCCTGACCATATATATATATATATATATATATATATATATATACACATACATACATACATATATGTGTGTGTGTGTGTATCTATTCAAAAATATTGGGGTATCAAGTTTCACGATAGTGCCTATTTATATTATTGGTAGGTTTGACTAACAAATATAAGAGCACAGCGCTTGTTATTACCAAAACCACCAGTATTATACAACATATGAAATTACGGAACTCGTAATTACAACATTAATACTAATTTAAATACATGTACTCTACATTTGCGTTATGATCACATTAAAATTGGTTACTGGCTAAGCGATTGTCCGAATTGTGTTCTTATAGTGTTTCAAATTGACAGAAAATTCAGCTGTAAATGTGTTTTCCTGCTACAATCTAACGTAAGTAAGCACATGTTCGCCTAGCTAGGGCTGGCTTATACTATTGTTACAAGTTTGAGACAAAAACTTCTTGTATGGGCAATTCTCGTGAGTTCTTTTGGGATAGAGGTCTTATAATTAGAAATAAAAGAGTTAAATTAAGTACTGGATTTAATAGCTCACAAAGCTACGAAATACACAAAACAGTATTCAACTATAACTCTCACAACACAGTTAGTTACGCACGTCACAGGCACATTAATTAACTTTGACAATTTAAGCACAAAAACGTCTACCATCAATTAATTAAACACTACAAATCACAATAAAATTTTAGTCATATATCCAATCAACAGTCTCTCAAATATTGACAATGTACAACCTTAACGGTCCTAAGGGAGGATGGCTCACCATGTACAGTGCAGCACACAGAGTGCACAACTGTCTTCACTCTTGAGGACTTCGGTTTGATTCCCGTCGCGCACCTCCTTTTTCACCTGTCGACCCGCAGCAGAAGCCCTCTTGTCTCACCCAGTACTGCTCCGAGGGTATGTGCCTGTAGCCTCGCAGTAAACTCTGATGTCACCAAGAAGTCTTCCTGACAACACCAAGATGTTTTCACCAGTCTCTCTGCACAAGATTAGCACCTCCTCCGAGCAGGACCAACAGCGAACTCTCGAAGCACTCCTTCTCTTGAATCACCCGGTAGACAGTCTCCTCAAGTAGCCAGTTACTGCCCTTCTCGACACAACACCGTCAGTGTTGTTCTCCACAGCTCATTGTCTCTGTAGCACTCCAACACAACACTGCAAGTGTTGTTCGTCCTTCCTGCAGCCCGCTGGTGTTACACCGCCTCGACAACAATCACCGCTGATGTATTGCCATCCTCGAGATGCCACACCTCATCAGCTCAGTCGCGCCGACACAACACCTGAGTGTTGTCTGTCCCTTCTGCAGGGCGCTGATGTTACTCAGCCACGACACCGACAATTGCTGCCGTGTTGCCATCCTCGTGATGCCATACCTGGTTAGTTCCACCTATGTTACATCAGCCTCGACGCCGTCGTGATACCGCCCTCAAGGCGCAGGGTCCTCATCTCTGCACCGCCGCCAGTGTCTCCTCTCAGCCCGTCACTTCTCACGACGTCCATCGCCGCCCCAGTGGCAACACTGTCCCTAAGGGCGCTGCCTCACATCACTCTCGGTCTCACTTCATCTTCACGACTCACTACAAGACTATCACTTCCAGACTAAGACTTCTTGACTCTCCACGACTGTCATTTCCCGACTATCACTTCGAGACTAAGACTTCCTGACTCTCCACGACTCTCCACGACTATCACTTCCTGATTGACTCATGTTGCGCAGTCCCGAGGCTTTTATACGGCCCCTTCAGTGACGTCAATGGCTGATGAAATATGATGACCTGAGTTCTAAATATAGACATTACCTTAGTCGTGCCTGTTTATAGTCACGTATTCGCACTGGCGTCATCGTGGTATCCCAAAGACGTCTCTCGGGAGTTGTGACATAGCTGCAAAAACCATGACATCACTGGTTGACTCACCGAGCTCTCCACGCAGCATGCTGTACTGTGCCTACTTCCCGGCCAACACGCAACACTATTTATTCGCGTATCGATATTACATTCTGATATATAATTTTTAATTAGGTTGAAATCTGGTTATATTTTGGATAGTAGTCTGACCGCAAGTTACTGTTTAATAGTTAAAGCTTTAAGCCAAATTTTGTTATATATATATATATATATATATATATATATTATAAATATGTTTTTTACATGGTTTTAAAGCAAGAAAAAATTTTAGTAGCGATTTTCATCACAAACGTTCAATTTTTCAGATAATTAAAATAAATTTACTCTGTGTATTCAATGTGAGGTATGTTTACACTGAAAAGCGGAAACGATACAAAATGTCTTAAAACTCTATCATCAAAAGTCCTAATCTTACAGTGAAAGGCACAAACTCATTTTGCGTAATTTAAGGACCACGTCAAACCGAGAATAGCGTTAAATAGGACATGAAAAATCATACAACATACATTCCTAAATAAAAGTCATACTACACGAAATAACAATACTACTTAAGATAATTCGACGAGAACTGTGAATGTTCCCACTATTTGAACATTTTTCAGATTTTATGTAACTACTGTAGCCTCTACACTTCAGTGACAATCTAACAATCGTATGATTTTAATGTTCTGTTAAGTAGCTCTGATTAAACAACTCTCTTTGGGCTTTCTTCATTGTACAAAGCGAGTTAAGTAAAGTAACATTTTATTTTGAATGATTTTTACTAGGGAAACAATTTAATTCTCTGTGTACAGTAAATGTGATTATGTGTGAGTTGTGAAGAAAGTAAACAGTCAATTTTTGGCTTGTTTCACCAGTCGCTAGTCCCTTTGTAATTGTATTACAATATATCTTCAGTTTACGGCAAACAAACAATACGCAAGGCAGGCGGAAAGAGTTTCTGAGTTACTGGCACAGGCCCAAATGTTTCGTGGGTTCATCAAGAGAAACACGATTTATAACTTGTGAATGAGGAATCTGAACCAAGAAAAGGTTTTAAAAATTAATAATGATTTTTTGTTTTTTTACAGAAATTTTGCTTGTTAAATTATAACATTTTATAAATACAAGGCTTTCATTTGTAAAACAAAAATTTTAAGCTTTGACGTTTATCAAAATTACAGTTTTGTCGGAAGTTGTGAAGTGAGACACAAACCACACCCACTTGTGTCATGTATGCATTTTGGTTGAATAACGCAATATTACTATTAATTAGGCCTATGTGCTACAAAATTTAAAAAATCAAGTCATTGAACTGAACATAACATATAAAAAATATTGAAATAAAGAGTCTGGTATCTATGTCTTGGTGGTATAGGGCGTGAGGATGCATTTTTGAATTCTAGAAAAACCTTTTTAATGTGCAACCTATCAGAAAACGCTAATTTTTGCTTTACATATTAGCAAGTACTTAACTGTAGTACTTAACTTTACTCCATCAGTGACCAATGAAAAGTTGAATAGAGAATGTACACAGAAATGTGAACTACAGCCAGAAGATCTTTAAACTAGCGAAATTCCCGGGTCTGTTGTTACCGTATAGCATAACACAGCAATGGGGACGAGAGATTGTATATGCCGCAACCAATAAACCGCTTGATATACTTTCTAGAAAATATTTTTTTTTTTCACACGACACAATATGCTAGTAGAACTGTTCAATAAGCTTTACGTCCAGTCAATTATCAGAAATACTCCAAACGCGAATCCATGTAACGATTAGAGTACATTCAGCAAGTGTCCGATTTTGCATTTGTATCCGTTAGAAACATGCAACTGCTGTAATCTGCTTTGCTTGTTTTCTAGAAAGGCACTTGTCGCTAGTCGTTTTAAGCGGGATTTGCTTCGAATTCTAGTACAGGAATTCGCTTTTAAAGTTCCGTGTTGGAAGAATTTCGTATTGTGTAAATCCTTCTTCAGCGGGAATCTAGTGGGAGGACACGCTCACAAAACCTGAATGCAACGCGAACTATCTGACTGTTAATGGGAATGCGTAATTTGGAGCCGCTAGTACTTAGTTACTTGACAGGAAGTCTGGGCGTAGCTAGAGAAGGAACTGAAATATATTTATGTAATTAGTTTGTGAACTTGTGAACCAGTGACGTACTAAGTGGCAATAGAAAGTTTATCCATTTTTATATGTAATAAGATAACACGTCCATAAAGTCAAATATGTGCACTGGACGATTGAAGTATCAATAAACAAAGCACAAAGTTTTCGTTAACTGGTAAAATATTTAAAGAACAATATTAGTAAACACAGCTTTGTCATAATGCATGACATATGATCAAAATTTACAAAATTCTTAAAGTTCGTGCGAAGTAATATCGACACTAAGTGGCATTCATTACACTCTATCGTCCGTAATTTTTCGCTGATTTCTTCTATTGAAACTCTTCAATTGTAAATTAGTGGAACGCTGTAAATGTAAACAACAGAATAAATGTAATTATTCAGCCAGTGAAATTTGCATAAAAATGTTGTTTGACACGCAATTATATATTGTAATTTTTGTAGATGTCTTCCGAGCTGAAGATAAGCAACATAAAGTTGAACAACTACAAATTTAGATTATATGGGAAATAGTAACGTCACAATCTAACCACTTCACCCCGATGAGCCCATACTTACTATACCGTTTTAAAATTATTTTTAGTAGTGTAATTTTACACAGAGCCCCTAAAAGTTACTAAAACTAACTAATAAAATAAACTGTTGCAGATTCAACATAGTTTGTCTCTTACTGTATTTTACTGAGCTTTAATATTTGATTTTATAGTTGTTATATAGTTGATCCCGCAGCATTAAAGGTTTTGCTGAAATTTATATTATTTGAATAAATATACGTTGTTTATATAAGTATAAAAGCTATAATTACTAATTTGTATAATTCAGTTACATATAGTTATTTGCGGAGGAGTTTTTATTAATACTCGGGCCACAGCACTGTAAATAGTCCAGTTAACACACACACACACATATATATATATATATATATATATATATGTTTTGATGTTTCTCACCTAATAAAAACCCGGGTTGGCTTGTTGTAATCGTTGTTACGACGGCCGAGCACGGCTGCAGACATTCATTCCTCCGTCGCCATGTTTAGTAACTTGCCCCAGATATTCGGCGACCTTCGACACTGCACTTTACGCAAATGCTCAGGTCTCGTGCCGAAACAAAACGACGAATGGCAATATGCTACAACGTACAATTTAATATATATTAACTTGTGACTTTTCAAAATACTTTATTGTGAATTGTAAAAAGGTAGCATGTGTGCCTTGCTAATTTTGCACAGTACTGCAATGTGAGATCTGTATTCACGGGGGAAAACGCAAGATATTTTTTCATCAACTCTACAAAATTCATGCTAACATCAGCTGTATAACAGAGTCAGAGAAAGAAGAAAAACTACCAATTTTAGTAATGGTAACAAAGAATCCCGATTGCCGACTGGGACACAGGGTTTATCGCAAACCGACCGAAATGAAAATATATCTAAATGCCAAATCTCATGATACGCCTTCACAAAAATGATCTGTCATCACTGCTTGATCAACTGGACAAGCAAAATAAGTGAAAAAGCCAACCTATATGAGGAACTTAACCACCTTGTAACTGGCCAATAGATATTAGAAGAAACAGATAGCCCTACTGGCCAACAGATATTAGAAAAACAGACAGATACAGTAGGTCACAAACAAACATCCAAGAGTAACGTATCTGTCATCACTACCTTGATCAACTGGACAAGAAAAAGTCAACCTATATGAGGAACTCAACCACCTTGCAACTGGCCAATAGATATTAGAAGAAACATATAGCTACAACACATCATAAACATACATCCAAGAATAAAAGAAAAAGAAATATTAAAAAACACTGCTGTTCTCCCATATATTCAAGAGTATCCGACCGCATAAAAACAGTGTTGAACAAACACGAAATATACACTAAACAAAAGCCACCAAGGAAACAAGAATCCATGCTACCTTCAGTGAATGACAGAACTCCAGCCGAACAGCTGTTGGATTATATGAAGTTCTACGTTCATGTGGCTCACTATACATTGGACATACAGGAAATAGGAGTTATTTTTTAATAATTCCAGCAATGGAGGCAATTAAAAAAGTAGAGAAGTATCTTGGACGTACAACATAGCAGCCAATGGTGTGTCACAAGAAACTAGAGAATACACACAAACATACTAAGGACTAAGGAGGTTAGTTACCAACATTAAGTAACACATTTACGATTACAAACATGAAAACTACAGACCAGCAACAGGCGAGATTTAATCCGTTACTAAACATGTAATGGACTTCAGTCAGCACCAAACGATAACCAACATCAAAAAGGACGAACCAGAGACAATACGAGAAGCCATAGAGACAATAAAGCACCCTGAAAATATCAATATATACGATGGATACGAACTAAGTCAAAGTCTGGGCACCCATTCTCAGACACCTAAGAAGAATATGTTGTGAATTCATTCTTGTTTAAATTACCAGCCTGTCAGGAGAGGTCAGACGCGATTGATGATCAGAGGAGTGGATGGGGGCATACGTTGCTCTCATTGACCACCTGAACAGCCAGTCACTTGCGAGGTACAATGAAGCAACCTATGTAAGTGCGGCGCAACCCCAGAAACACAGCTTCAGCCGGAAGCCAGGCTAAACAGATACGTTAATTATTATTTAAACAATGTTAATTGTCCTATTTTTTTAATACCACCAGCATTTTTATTTCTCGGAGTCATAATACTAAATGAATAGTTTGAACTTTTTTCTAAACCCACTATACCTCCTCAGCTTAAAGTTTGTATTATACAAAAATGTGATGTACTATTTCATGAAGCATTTGGAAATTTGGAACTCCTTAAGAACAATACATATTTAAAGGACTGTTCAGATTATATAATTATATTAGTGCAAAACAACATAATATATATTGATAGAATAGGTAAAAACTAATAATGAATGAAAGTGTACGCTTTCGTTGTATTTTCCACAATGCAGTTTAAGAAAATTTATTTCTTTTTCAAAAGTACCTGTTATTATTTAAATGTATACAATATATTAATTAAAATAGCATATGTTATCATTAGCTTGCATTATAAAGGATTTGTTATTCAATTTTTTTCTAGAAATGTTAAGTGAATTTTCCACTTCTTGGTATTTCGAGAGTTTGAACGACATCTCGGTTCCCCGCTACTGCAGTGGAAATATTGAACGATAATTTTGCCTTCGTAGGGCACACGTAACCGCGCACGCTAAGGCGCACACGCGACGAGCATGCCGGGTCGTTTACGATCTCTGCCCAGCCCATGGCCTGACCCAATTTATAAGCAACGAGTCGATACTGGAGTAGATAGGACAAGACACTAGTGTAATCAAAGCGGCCGTAGTCTGCGTCCTTCCTTTGCGTTACCAACTTCTGTGAAGTCCGGAACTTTTTTCCCACGTTCGAGTATTGAAACTTCGTAACGATGGGTTTTCAGGTTGAAAAAATCGAAATCTGAAGAGTAGAATGCATACTTATATTTTTGTTTTTGATTTACAGGTGTTTCGGTATTCCGATCTATATAACCAACACAAACTTTAAAAATGTAAAATACAGATTAATTGGGAATCACGTATGGGACCTTTGGTAACCTTATCAGGTGCGCATATTGAAATGCAAATTTTAAATTGAGGAAAAATAGTAATTTTAACCATACGGTACTTTCCCGAACCGTATCTGTAAACCACTCCATATGCTGGAAGTTTAAGTCATCATTACTTAAATCATCACGATATTTGAAAGAGTTGTGCGAGTGCCTGACTGTATTTAGTTTCTTGATCATACTCCACTGCGATATATGTGTCTGTCAAAGAAAAGTAAAAACAACAGAAATAATAATAAATAAGCAGCAACAGAATGCAGGCATACCATGAAATTACATTAATGGATACGTGACAAATAAATACAAGGACAAATAAAGGAAATTTAAATAAAAACCCAAACACCACCAAGGCAGAACCCCACGTATGAGGCCTGCTTCGTCAAAGGGACAGATAAATTAATTAACCACAATATAACATATTATTACGACACAACGATGAGACGAAAAAATACACAACAGTTTATTAGACACAATCAGAAAAAAAAAACATGCGGCCAACAATTCTGTTTGTGTCATCAACTACTGTGTTTCGTTTCCTCTCATCGTCGTAATTTTACATTGTGGTCCATTTAATTTATATATCCCTTTGCTAAAGCAAGCTTCAGACCTGGGTTGTTAGCCTTCGTAATATCTAGATATATATATTCTTATCTCTTTGTCCTTGGTTTTATTTGACACGATTCCATTTATGAAATTTTATGTTGTGTATGTATCCTGTTGACTAAAGCTTACATAGCTTATTTATATGTTCCTATTCTCTTTAGTTTTCTTTGACAGATATCTATATAGCTATGGAGTATGGCCATGAAACTAAATCCAGTTATTCAAATTATTCACGGTATATCGAGGATTGAGGACAATTTAGGACTTAAGATTAAAAATGGGATAAGTGGCAACAAGTAAATTTCGAGACAATTGCAATAAACAGTACATTGGTACAAATAAATGGGGATGTATCCAACACTGCTACATATTTATTAGTTAATAGTAGTAGAATAGTTGTGAAAATAGTAGTAAGTACTTACATAATACTTATACAAACAAAAGTAAAATCACAAAATAAAATCTTAAGGGCAAAATATATCATATTTGAAAGTAATTCAAACTAATTGTTTACTGATTTCTAACACAGTTAATGTCTATGTGAACATTTAGCACATGTGTACACTTTAAGGTACGTAAGTGGGCCTTACGTCTCGTCGACAGCGAGGTCATTAGAGACGGCGACACAAATTAATACAATTACTGGAACTGGGGAAGGAGTCGGCCATGGACTTTGCTAAAGAACCATCCTAGCATTCGCCTGGAGTGATTTCCGGAAACCAAGGAAAACCGAAAACAAGATTGCCGGAGACGGGGATCGAACCCAGATCCTCCCGCATGCGAGTTCAACATGTTACCGTTGAACCACCTCGCTCGGTATTATTCACTTTGAGAAAGTATATCAAAATACTGACGGCAACTAAAATGAAAACAATTTAATGGAAGAATATACTGTGCCCACATATTAATATTCTTTTATACTACATGCATGATACCTCATCCCAAACATCAGGACAGCAAGTCAGTAGCACGTTTAACAAAACAATGTTCTTCAAATAACATAAACCAATCAAAATAAAATACAATTTAACTGAATAATAAAATAAGTCCTTGTACTTTATCCATTACGGTAACAGCAAATCTTACTAGTTTTTACTGCTTTACGCAAGTCGCACATGTGTTCATAATATACATCTTAAACTTAACATACAAAAACACTTGTTACAGTGAAAAATGTAAATTCACGTTGCTTGAATAAAGTCCATATTCTAGCCACTGTGCTAACTGCGCTCCACTGAAGTTATATTTGGTTGAATAGAATACGTGACCTAACCTATGACATGTGTTATACAAAATTGTGGCTTTGCGTTAAGTCTACAGTATGAGTTTGTTCTTCGGTTCTGCCAGGGGAAGGGGGAGGGAGGAGGGAGAGTGTGTGTGGCGTGTGTTTCTGCGTCACCTATACAAACTTTTAAACGGATTCACCAGTTCCACTGAACTTTGCTCGAGTCTATCCCATCACTCGGGTGCGTGCCTTCAAACTTTTCCTATGAATGCGCTTGCTACTTTAGATTTATGACGTTATATCCAGCAAACAAGTTCCCCGAGAAGACGTTTGTGAAAAAGACTGCACATGACGAAGTGGTCTTATCATTCAAAACGGTATCGCGACACTTTCTCGTCAATGTTTAGAAAAACCGTAACTCAATCCTCGATGATCTGTAAGCGATGGCTTGCCTTCTACAGCGCGAGAATATAGGCCTAAGTACGGCACTTCTAAAGTCTAAGAATGGGGATAACTTTACGCGCCCAAACTCATACCTCAAAAAGTAATTTGTTTTGTGTCATCGAAACACCAGCCACGAGGAAAGGATTTATGGCCGAAACTATAGATCTCTTTCGAGTGACAACCAACTGCTCACCAATGCTTTCTCTTTGGGGATAGCAGTTGATTGTCATTCGAAAGAGGTTTATAATATCGGCCCTTAGTGTGTGGTCTAGAATTCGTATTGGAGTTGCTACACGCACAGCCAGCTCGGTACGTCTTTTGTTAACACTATAAGGTTGTTAAGTAGCATGCTAAGTGTTAGCATGTAATGTCATGTGATACAGTTGGGTGGGGCAGCGGTAATGGTATAGATTAAAATTCTGGGTGAATCCCGTCTTCAACCATCCTGTTTTCAGTTTTATATGTTTTCCGAAGTCTCTCCAAGCAATGGAAAATTCCTTTCCCAGTTTCTGTCGTAATGCCGATTTATGTGTCAGCATACACTGAAAGAAAATTATTGTCATAGATGTGCGATATTTTTGTTAAAATAGAGACAACGGTCCAGTTTCGTTGCTCGTACTATCTGGTTTGTCCCTACCACAATTGGTTCCGTAGGAGTAACAGCCTGTTCTGTAGAAGGGTGAAAAAAAATGTATATTTTTTACAGGAGGTCAGACCATTCGCCTCCCACCAAAGCAATCCGGGTTAGATTCCCGGTGGGGTCGGTCCTTGGATTTTCGAAAGTGGGAATCGTGCCGGACCGTGCCGTTGGTCGGCGGGTCTTCTTGGGGAGATTCATTTCCACCACCCTTTCATTCCGGCGCTGTTCCATGCTCACCCCACGTCACCCCTCACCAGCGCTACGCGTTGACCAAACTCTCTCACCCATTCCGACAGCCGAAACCAGGATACACGTTACATATGTGGTGATACAGGGACGTGTGACGCAAGCGATGGGATCAGTCCGCTTTACATCGACCCCCGGGTCACTTTGCAACAAGGATGCACCGACAGTCCGATCGCCGCAAATGTAAGACATTAGCTTCGGAAACATGTGAAAGGTGGGACTCTTGACCTAATTAAGATATTATTTGAACCATACACATTATAAATAAACAATATAACTTTATAATCAGCCTCTTTCAACGATTAACCTAACTTTCTGTAGTTGAATTGTAATATGGCGATATTTCAGTGAATAAGTCTCTAACACCAACGAACGCGTATTTGGTGGTGTGTTAACTTTTACCACGTATTAACTTAATATTCCTCTTCTTATCTGTGTGATAAGTTTTATAAAACCGTTCAGCAAAATATTTTAATGCCCAATTACCTTATAAAATTACTTGCCGGTTTGTAGAAGTGATGTAGTATATTGAAATTTCATCTTCTTTAATATATTTGTAAGTTATTCAATATAATTTATGGAATAATTGTCTACAGCCTTAAGAATTATGCATGACAACACAAGGAAAATACAGTGTGGATTATATAACACGTTGACAACCCAACCTTCTGATGCGGAGACACGTTATAAAAATACACTAGAAAAGTGAAATAATATTAAAACATATTTAGTTAATTGGATAAAATCCTAAACTAGAAAATATTTCGCCCCATTTTGAATTTGAAAGAAACATTTTGTACTTTGAATCTTCATGGATAAATAAAAATACCGCAAAAAGTAAACTAAGAATGAAGCGGAGAAACCGTCACAACGATTTTTATTGAGGTACTGTGCGCTGGTGAAGTTTATGTGTGCCGAGAATGGAGCAACTGTGGAATACAAGAGATAGGAAAACGGGAGTACCCTGAGAAAGCCCTCCATAATGTGGCAATTTCATAAAGTTTTCCACTTGCGGAAAAGTGCATCTACCATACTAGAAGAATTCTGTATATTCTTAGCAAATACGTTTGTTATTTCCAATAGAAACTTCCTAGTGAAATTGATGCAGACTATATGAAAGTCTAGTCTGCAAAACGCTGTGTTCTATAAATTGCTTTTACAAATAATACATAAACCAACTGCGAAAACACGCAATGCTAATAATTTTCTCCAACTAGTTTACCAGTGAGTTTACGTTCTTCATTTATAATTAAACTTTGTTTTACTGAACCCAACACATAACTTCGTAAACTTACTTAATATTTCGGGACAGTGGTGGCCGAATGGTCAGACTACTCCAACCCTAGGCGATCCAGGTTCGAGTCCCAGCCCGATCGGTCCCGGGATTTTCGCATGTGGGAATCGTGCCAGACGATGCCGTTGATCGGCGGTATTTCTCGGGGATCGACCGTTTTCCTCGCCCCTTCATTCTGGCGCTGCTCCATACTCACCTCAACTTACCCCTCACAAACGCTAATGACCTAGATGTTGAGTGCTGAACAAAATACTGTATTGTGACTTCTTTTATGAAAACAGCGCTTTCAAAACAGTCTAAATCACACGCAATAGATAACACAGCAAACACAACGTTGTGCACCAATACCTTTCAATATACCCTATCTTATTCCAAAGAGACAAGTAAATATTAAATATATCAAGTACAAAAATATTTGCTCGAAAAATACGAAACATGCAGATCTATCCGACCAGGAAAATATTTTTGCATGTAGGTACTAATTTAGTCTGCCAATATTTATAACTTTTGTAACAAAACATATCGAATAAAATGCTAAATATTTTGCAAAAATAGTTTGCACACTGTCTGTGAGCTAAAATATAAGTAAAATTTTTGGTATGAGAATTATCCACGTCATCACAAAACAGATCGCCTCAATACTCTTAATATACCCATGAGCATAGTAAAAGCCGTGTGTTGACAAGCAAGAGATTATGGTAGGAGAGATATAGGCTGGAGGATAAAAGCTCACTAACAACCCATTTCGAAAAAACATCTATTCAAACTGCCCTTCAGCGTTTTTATTCCCGTACACGCGACTGTGCATTTGAATAAAACATTTCCAGCGGTCGGATTGTAATTATTGGCGGTGAGCAGTGCAGACTGCGTCGTGGCTGGGTCGTGACCTTGAACCTTATAGCTGTTTCCTGTGCGTCGACTTGTCGAGTTGCTGCATACATACAAGAAGCGTTTTGATGTGGACTCACTGTAAATCCCTTATATAAATAGTTCTGTAAGTGTATGTACATTTTAAGCGGTTCAAGATACGCTTGGAAATGCTGGAACTTCGCCAGAAAGATTCAGAATGAAAGTCGGATGAATAATGTCGGTAAAATATAATAAGAGACGATAAGCACGACAAGCAAAATCTAAAATAAATAAATAAAGCTAAAAAACACTGTTAATATGAGTGTTCGTAAAAAAAAACGGAAGCCATCTATCCAGCATTCATAACGGAAATCACAAATTTAAAAACAAATAAACGAACAAACTTTCTATGTACTATACTGCATGTACCTAAGTCAACCAAACACTTTTTTTTTTTTGCGAAATAGGACTCTGTAGAATATTGAAAAATACATTTAAAGTCAACGTGAATGGAAAATTCCGGCTGAAATGGAAACAGACCTCTGTAAAAATAAAGTCTACAAAGCGCTCGGTTTTTTAGATACTAAATAAAAATATATACATAAACAAACTGCTAGGAAATGCGTTAGCAGATATTGACAATACGTGTACTGCAGTAAATTGTGATGTTACTTTCTTTATAAGCAAGCACATTTTGTTTTTTTTACTAATTCTTACAAATGAAACTATCTCGAAACTTGATCAACTGTAACAACAAAAATGAAATATATATTCCAATTATTCTAATAAAGCAGAGCTTTCAGTGTATCGAAGTCACTTGTAATAGACAACCACCAGCAAACATATTTCGTGTAATGATACCTTACAATGAACCCTATTTTTAACCCCCGACACAAAAAGACGGGTGTTATAAGTTTGACGTGTCTGTGTGTGTATCTGTAAGTATGTCTATGGAATAGTAGCTCCTGAACGAATGGACCGATTTTGATGCGGTTCTTTTTTTTTTTTTCGTTCGAAAGCTGACGTGACCGAGATGGTTCTTAGCTATGAATCAAGGAAATCTGTTCAGCCGTTTAAAGATAATGAGCTCTTTTCATTTCATTGTAACTATGAAACCTAAATATTTTGAGTGAATGTGAGCAATTCTACTCGTCTGATCGATTTGAAATTAAGTATCCTATGAGTCGGGTTTTATTTTCAAATATTTGCGAGTTATCTACCATACAGTCCAGTGAACAGAGAATATTATCAATAACATAAATAAAAATGAGAAAAAATGAAGAAAATAAAATTATCTGTACAAAAGAAAAGTAATTTGGCAATTTTATAAATTACAGTTTTGGATCTGTGAGCTAAAAGACTGAAGAAACTGACATCGACTTAGGATAAAGTTAAGAAAATGTAACTATTTCTTATGTCATCAGGAACACATAACCACAGCACACACTCGCAGTCACTTAGTGGGAAAATAATAAATTAATCGTGATGACGGAGAAAACTTATACGTCAAATGTTAAATTGATTGGAGAAATAATAGCCCAATAATAACGCATTTTGGAAATAATTATCCAGTAAAACTGCCTACTTGCTTTTTACTACCGTAAATGTTACTGTTCATTGGATAAAACATTTCCAGTGAGCGGAGTGTGATTATTGGCGGTGAGCAGTACAGACTGCATCGAAGATAGGTCGTGACCTTGAACAGTGACTGTTAGCTGTGCGGTCTATTAGACGCGGCTTGTTGAATTGCTACAGACATACCGGAAGCGCTTATAGGTCATTCGGGATAAAGTGAACACCAAAGATTTAACCTTTGAAAATAGTCACTAGCCGTTACTGCAACATTAGCATGCGTTACATTACTTCTTGTATGGTTGGTAGCGAATCATCGCATGTAGTTCCGTGTTGTTTCCTATTTGAATATAACGTTAGTGAGAGCACATCAGATGAAATAGACCTCTCTGTATTTAATACAATTTTAAATACTTATTTATGATTTCATTGACATACGTACTAAGTGCATAATTTGATTTAATTAGCGCCAGCACAATGGGACGCTACCTGGCCGTTCCACGTGGCTGCTTACTCCGCGCATCAGTCAGTTCAAAATTCCACCGACAGTTGGCAACCGAGTCAGGTTTTCAGCGGTTTTGAGTTACAAATTCAAATATACTTATACCCGCATTTATGAGATTCGTAACAGCAATAGTGCGAGTTGTTTCAATTAGAGTCGATGGATAAACCAGTATTATAAGACGTTAACTTTCAGGTATTTATAACTAGGATTACTATTTATTATAGCATATATTCAGCCCTTGTGCATTTAAGGCTCGGTTTCAGTCATCATACCAAATAATTTTGTTTTTCGTTTTTTTTTTTTTATTCTGATGAGAAAAATGTAAAATGTGCTATTACACCTAAAATTTTATTTACCTTGTACAACAGTACAGACATTGCGATTCAGATGATAACAAATAATTACGCCAGAGTCAGTGTGGCAACTTGTTTTTATAGTCATAATTTGCCTTACAGATTGCGACCAAATTATATATGACCAGCAAAATCACCATGTCTGTAATGTAGCACGAAGTAAACAGGATTTGAGGTATCGTCGCAGATTTAACATTTTTCTTCTCACAATTTAAAAACGAGGACTAATAATAAAATTCAATATGGCGACTGAAACCGAGCCTTAATGAGAAGATATTGTGGATAACATTTTTATCGAAGCAGTGTAGCCTGATATGAATGTAAACATTGTACAAGCTTGTGTAAATGAAAACACGTGACAATATTTGTATTTACAATCGGCGGACATATATAAACTGGCAGAAAATATAAATTAATCAGGTATTTTTGAGTGCTTACTTTATTTCGATTCACCCATACTGTTGCGTTAGCCACTTTCTACGTTCCTTGAGAAAACGGTTCCGTTATGACAAAAGAGTTACAGGAAGTTTGAAGTTAAAGAAATGCTCGAATGCCGAACAAAAGCTGCAGAAGAAAAGTCGGGTGAATTATTTATAGATCAGTTGAAATATGAAAGAGGAAGAAAAACAGGGTAAAGGGCAGACCATCTCTGCAAAAGTAAAAATAATAAACAGTCGTTGAACGAGCTGATACGAAATACTGGATTCTTTAAACAATTCAGAACCATATTTGGTGCATAATTAATACAATTCACGAATTTTTTAATACTTGGAAAAAAATTAAAGTGTTCAACCTATTTTATTAAATATACAGGAAAAACATTTTTAGTTCCTAAGATGACCAAGCTTTCAAAGAAAAAATACAACTTACTATGGTAAATATAATTTAAGGACCAAAATTAATTATAGTGAATAAAATACGGTTTTATTAAGATATACTGAAAAAAAATTCTATTTTGTTTTAGCAGTTTTAAAGAAATATTTTTATGGATATGTGGAACTTTTATGTTAATTTTCAAAACTTAATTGTAAGTATTGTATAAGCAAACTATAAACTCCAAATTCTATTTGCAATTAATATTTTTTTTTTCTGATTTTCGGACATGCCAACTTTCATAAATATGATTAACGAGCTACGGGTCACCTTTTGGATTCAGCATTTAACCGTTCGTTTCTTGGAGCTTAGGATTACAAAAATTCAAATGGATAATACATACGACACTTGTACACACATACATTATAGTACACCAGACTAATCACATGAAACATTGTAAACATGACAATTTCCAGGTTTTAAAAATGTCTACCTACTATACAGGACGTATGTATTTAAGCACATTGTAAGATCTTAAGGCATTTAAGTTCGTTTATTTCACATTAATTGTATTGTTGTAACATAGTAGATTCATTTATTAGCCTATATTAAAATGAGCATTTGGTTAAAAAAGTAAAACAACCAAATCTTTACTACTTATGTTCAATATACAGAATATTTGAAACTTCTTCTATCTTTGCAAGTCTTATATTCTCCAACTTTGTTAGGCTGTTGTATGATGTATTAACGTAATATTTTCCTAATATAAATTCTGATTGCTATGATTGTAAATCGGCACTTTATAGATATGTTCATTGATAAACGTAACAATACAAATACTACTTTCAAATTACTAAAATTTGCTCGCAATCTTTAAAATTTTCCCGAATTTTGATGTTGTATGACACTATAGAATAAAAGTATTCGTAATATACAGTTATAGAAGTTTTGTGAAGTTCTGCGATGTATCTTAGTGTAGTTATTTCTCTCTCATCTTACTGAAATTAACGTGCCCATTAAATTTCTAAAAAATATAAAATAATGATAGTGGCAGATAATTTAACTTAAGTAATTAGGGCTAATACGTTATGATTCACATTTACTTCAAATTATTTTTCAGTTTGCAATTTTCGTTTATGTGAAATTAATTTGTACCCCTTAAATTGTATTTGAAGCAAGTCTGTTGTCTAGAAGAGTTTTTTAGTGGGCTGCTTTGCTAAATTTTGCTTTGATGCATGCTAAATGTTTCCAAAATGAAAAAAAATTTCAGGAAGTTGTTTGGCAACGTACTTGGAGCAAAACATACAAGTGTTTCATGTCGAATTACTTTACTTGTAAGTATTCAGTTTTATTAAAATAAAAAGAAGTTTAAATAATGATATAAAGCTTCATTTGTCGAGATCAAGACAAAACCTATATTCCGGTTCGTAAAGTGCTCACAGCGAAATTCAGTGAAGGCGATGGTGTAGAAGTGTTGTTCATTGAAATATTTTAGTTTTTTCGTAGTACGGGGGATGCGGTGGCCGAATGGTCATATTATTATATATATATATATACTATTACCAAGGCCATTCGGGTTCGATTCCCGGAGGGGTCGGTCCCCAGATTTTCGCGTGTAGGAATCTAGGGTCGATATCCGGATTTTTTAATGTGGGAATCGTGCCGGACGATTCGGCTGGTCGGCGGGTTATCACGTGGACCTCCCGTTACTCCCACCACCTCAATCCGGCGCTGGTTCATACTCACCTCATGTCATCCCTGACCAGCGCTACCCAAAAATATCTCACTCGCTCTCTTTCTTTTAACGAGGAAGTATAATTCGAATTTTCGTGGACTTATGTTGTATACGGTGGAACATTAATTTGACTTTAACCGGTACAGTGCAAATTTTGCCTATATATTCCCTGTAATTTTCAGTAATTTAATTTGTTCCATCTGTAAAATTGGAAAACTGTAGAACACTACAGTACGCACTAAACAAATGAACTCGTCAGTAAATAAAAAAGTACAAAATTAGCTGTGTTTCCAGATAAAAACCATTTTATTAACTTTATTTTTGTCTTTTTCGCTCAATGTCAAAATCTCAAGGATAACATGCAACTAAAATTTAAATATTGTGTGGTTTCATAGGACTGACATTGAAGATTCTTGATACAAATTGCTGACGTCCTTAAATGTATTGAGTAAGGTCATAGGGAGCAACAGGGCTAAGTCGAGCTTGATAAATTTCGGTTATCGCACATCCTAAGAAAGGAGATACCGCTATTTACCATTTGCTGTAAACGTATTAAAATAAATTATTAATTTAAAAGAACGAGAAAACTAATACTACTTGAATTGTTACCTTGAAAATAGTGGGTAACAGTAACTTGTATTCTAAGATCATGTAAATCTGTCGCTACGATATTTTGTACAGAGTTCAATTTGAGTGATTAAATCACAGTTTCAAAAGATTCTGATTCAAGAATACGTTTAATGCTATAGATGTAGTTCGGAGATTACTAAATTTTGTTTAATTTAAACAGTGACGGTTTCCATGCTGTTGTCATATGTTATACGAGCGCAATGTTTTTGTATTTTAACTAAACGCACATTTTACCGCAACAAAAACAGTTTTTTTACACATTGCATTAGGGAAGTGAAGTGGTCAATAGTAGACATTTCTCCCAATACAAAGCAGTAAAATTAAAACTTGAAATAATTAAATCTTCTCCGATCCTAAAGAGTAAATCCCTTGCTTAATATCCATACAGTAAAGGTAGATAAAAAATATTGCCCCTTTTATGGCGGCCTACTTCACAAATATTTAGTTTCCGCCCTGCCTTAGCTTACTGTTCACTTTCTTAAAGTTACCCGTCAGTTATCAATATAAGTATAAAGCACAATTGTACTGAAAATCTAAAAGGAATGTCTGAGGGTGGGAACCCAGAACATCTGCCTCACAAATCAATTACACTCTTGCCATTTAGCTAAAATGCAACACTCCAATCGGAGGGTTATCAATCAATGCTTAGCCAGGCGCTCAGTAAACACTGTGACGTGCTAAATTGTATAATTTGTATAACACACTCAGATATATGTATTAATACTTTTGTAAAGTAAGGAAGGGCAACTGTTATGGAAGATACTTTTTGTCGGGTGTCAAATTAACCGGCATCCACGATGGTAACAAATATAGTGTTTTTAAGTGACGGAATAGATTAAATTAAAATTAAGCGTCTTTAAATAACGAGTGGAGGTGGTCTGCCGCCATAAAGAGTTCGGGCTGGATTGCCAAACATCCCACTCCTTTTTTCACTCATCTTCCCCTCTGCCCGCATCAACCGTATAAACCTGGTAGTGGTGTTTACGTTCATTCATTTATGTAATTATATGTTTTTTTTAAACAGGCGGGAGAGGACATTTAAGAAAATTAGTATTAATTGAAATAAGTGCTTTACCAAGACAAATGTGTAAAACTGATACATAATATGACATAAGAAATTACTGATGGTCAAATACAACGCTATGTTCGATTCACGAGGAGCGGAGTTAAGTTGTTCTGTGCTCTCATTGGCTGGAAGGTGTTCTCGTGGGTTGGAGGACACTAAAGGACTATTCCCCGCCAAAAGTGTAGGTGTGGGAGACATCGTCGTGATTTCAGAGGAGAAGTCAGTGTGTGCTTGGAGAGAGCTGCTGTGGCCTCACGTAGCCACCACGTCGATATACTTAAATATTACTTCGTCTATTAATTGCTTGCAAGAGCACACGTTGTCGTGCTGCATGTGACGTTGGTAATCAAATTATAATTCTCCACCTCAGTTAGCGGCATGTGGCGGTACGTGTGTCCGGGTTAATCAAATTTGTGTGGAGTAATTGTTTATCACCCCTGGACTTCATTAGCCTGTAGGACAAAATAAAAGCACCGTGAAACAGGTGTTTTTGATCCCGGAAAGTAAGTAAAATAACAAACAGTTGTACATGGCTTGTAACATTTTTCACCAATAGAATTAACATAACAAAAATGACGAAGATGTCAATTACGATGTTCATATTTGGACGGGTCGATATTTATATATCGAACCCACTGACCTGTTAGACATCGACGTGATTTTTTCTCTAGAACTATGATTACTTTAATACCTGAAAGTCAAATTCATAGTTCTTTGAAATTTATCACCGATAGGAGTGAAAGTGAGTGCGATGAGCTATCGAATAATTGCTAACAAAGCTTGATCCTAACGGAAAATAACTGTTACTTTTCTTGTGTGGCAGATCAATAAATATGTATAAAATAAGGTTTCAATTCATTAATAAATTACAGCCCTTAGAGAGTAAAATTACATGGAAAGTGTTTTAAATCATTCCTTAAATATATATAACCCTTTAAGATACAAATTTGCTTTTTGCTTCAAAAAGATAATTGAATTAATAAATAATATGTAACTTTCAGGACTGAATAAGGGCATAATGAAGTCTCCCCCCCCCAACTCTCTCACTCATCAACGCACAGTCCAAACCGCCTGACCTATAGACACCAAATTTTTAGGGTAACTTCCCCTTACACTATAGTCATTCACTAAGTCTGGGTTATTGGAAATTCGAAAATTAATGGTATGAAAATGGGTGAAATATGTTTTCAATGAACTCACGATAGCTCTTAAAGCCGTTGAGATGTCAAGTGATTTTTTCTTCTGTATAAAGCTTACGAAAACGCATATTATCTAACTTTTCGATGTTAAAAATTTGAAAATTAAAGGGGGTGAAAAGCAGTAAAATTTCTTTTAAATCAATACTTGATTAACTTTATGCCTGTTGAGATATCAAGGTGATTTTTGTTCCACAGTGAAACTTACGCATATCTCTAAAAATTTTTCAGAATTTTCGGAAATTCAACATCTAAGCCCATTAAAAATAAAATGCGGTTTTAATTAATCCCTTCCATCTCTTAAACCTGTTGAGATATCGAGATGATTTTTGATGGGAATACAGCGATGTAAAATGTTCCAGAAATCTCGGAAATCAGATATGTTCGCGGGGAAATAATTTAAAAGTTGTTACTTTTGACCGTCCTATTGATACGTATACCTCTCTGGACATTGGCCTGTACGTACACATTCAACATCTTAAGAATTATGGCGAACTATTTTGGCGTAGTATATTGGAACACTGGTAGCAGGTTTTGGGTTCGAATTCCGTGCAAGGCAAGGCGACAGGGAACTGCTGAAATATCTAGAGCCCGGTAATTTTCGCGAAAAGAATTTTGCAGCACTTTGTTTCAGTGCCTTACGTACGCACCTGCATCTCTGCTATGTAGTCAGTGATTGGATGCCGTAACACCCAGCGTCTGGAGGTTAAACCCGCAAATCACAGACGTGATGTGTGGTAGTTATCCGTGTACTGATTGGCACAGTCAAATGAATAACAACTCTGCACAAAACACTCTGTCAATAGCCATGAAGTTGAACTGCAGGTGTGCAAGTAAGACACTGAAACAAAGTGGGGCAAAATTCTTTTCGCGAAAACTACCGGGCCCTAAATATAACACACGTACGTATTAGTGACGGCTGGCAGAAGAGTTAATTTTATATTTGAAGTATGAACATTTAAGGGTAACTTGCTCTTGTGACGTAGACATTCACTGATAGGTGAAAAAGAAAAAATGTTTTTTTTTTTCCTGATATCCTTCGATATCTTATAAGCCTGGTGAGGTGCCGTTATGCTTTGGGGGTGAACAGTTTTATAATGTGTTTTCGCCATGTTATAAATATTTCATTAACTCGATAAGCTATCGATGTTATAGTTTCTCATCAAAAATTTTACGCCAGCCAAGCCGTGGTCGGGCAGCTAGTAATACATAAACTTCAAACCAACGAGATATCATCGGTAATTTTACTCGTCTAGGATATTAATCAAATTTCTAAAACTATACTTAAAACATTTTCAAAATTAAACCCCTTGAGAAGTTACAAATTGTAAAATTTGTTTTTGATTAACCTTTCATAGCTAGGGAACCAGTTGGGATATCGAGTTGATATCTGTTTAAGAAGCATAAGTAAATATCTACAAATGTATTATTGTTACGGATTCCATAACTTAATTACTACACGAATAACGTAGTTTGTAAGACCTTCAAAACAAATGTTATGGATATCCAATACGGTAATCAAGAATTCTTTTTTCAAACCATATCTTTAAGTAAAATGATACAATCTCATTGTGCATGGAAGTTTTCAAAGTTATATTCTGAAAAATTAGAGTTAATTCAACTTAAAAAATAACACTGACCTCACACGCTTGCTACAAGTATTACACACTAGCATAGCTGCGTGCGGGCAGATTATAATATAAAAGGGAGATTAAGAAATCGAATTATAGAGGGAATTAAACAAAAAGCCCTACACAGCTGGTGAATGAACTGTGCTGCAGCATGTTAAGTGATAAAAAATTTTTAAGAGAGACTTATCAAAGTTTGTTCGATATATTTATCTACGAAAGGAAAACAAATTTTAAACTATGAGTTTCTATTTTATTTTTCTAGATATGATTCTTAGAAACCTGGTTTAGGGGCACCCCAAAATGGCAAAAAACACCTTTTTCAAACTGATGTCACGTAAAAAATAAACAGCCGGAATCACGAAACAAAAATCGTGAAACACGTCTTCGACTTTCCTAGCATTTTCCCGTAAATAAAATGGTAGGGTCACCAATTGAAGTCGCATATGAAAAGCCAACCCGCGAAACACAGCACGCGGTTGTCGCGCACTGCGCATAGAGGCGACACCATCGTTGTTGCACGAGGCAGTATAGCTCTTATCGCTTGCCTGTTTCCGTATCTCAGACATGGCATCTTATAGCGCCTGCTGTATAGGGCTCTTAATAGGCGGTTATGACACTGTCAAATGTAAGTTGCCATAATTATGTTATATTGAAAATTTCCCTTGTCTATTCGCGCCAAAATGGTTCCTCCTGAGGTTCAAACCATCCTAATCCACTACCACGAAAAATGACAACACACATGAATATAGCCACAGAGATACCCACAGACACAACCGATGGCTTAAAAACATTTATATTGTACAAAAAGTACCACCGTTTACCTGAAAAGAACCTGCTTAATCTGGTATTGAAATTAAAGTGACAATTTAAAGAACTATAATCGCAGTAATTTTTTTTTGTTAACACACGTGTCGGTTTTCCGTCATGATAAGTTTACGCTCGCGCGCACGCTATTCGTGTATTCGCATAAATTTTCATTTGTGGATATTTACTAAGTGTAAAATTTACACAGGAAAATCAGCTTTCGTCATGCTTTCCTTAAATCAGCGGTTTTTCTGCGACTTCTGTAGTATAGTGCAGTGTGATTTTTTGCTACGGTATTAAATCAAAATTATATTATCTTTACAGTTACCTCATTCACAAGCATGTTGGCTGATTATCACTTTGAACTAGTTTATTTTGTAAGATTGGATTATTTCTGATAAAAAGGTATCTACGCATAACACTGGTTTCATTTTAATGAACGCTGCCTGTTATGCGGTATAGCACCACTGGGAATAGTATATTTTAAATGTTTGTGGCAAGTATTTTGTGCGCGATCTACATGAAAGGTTAAAGAACAATAATTCAACGATTGATAACATTTAACGATTACAGATGCGGTCACACTAGCAGTAAATTTTAAAATTAGATTTCAGCACTGCTATTGTAACATGCCAGGGACTAAAGTACTGAACAACAGAAGTAATTTATTGTAAATTGCACACGAGCGCAATATGGTGTTCACAAGATACGCGTTCTGTTAGCCGCACCAGTGCGGTTACACGTAAATTGGCCCGAAGTTGTTCTATTCTGTGTGTTCGCATACGCTTAGGACAAAGAAATAACTTTAGCCTAAAAATAAACTGTGCGAAGTTTACCTCACTCGATTACGTAACACATTCTTACTAAATGTTGACATGGTCGATTAAATTTTATTTACCGTGTCATTCCACAAGTTTACAGCGTGTATTTCAGTCAATATAAAATGTATTGAATAATTTTTACTGTTTACATATATTAGTGTTTAAATATTTTACCCACACACATAGTAAAAATTCGTGCTTTTATAAGAAAAAACTTGTTATCCAATGCCACAACTTGTATCAGTCTAGGCACTACAACAAATATGTCATTAAAGGTCTACATAGAATGTTTCTGAAATTACTTTACAAACTTGAAGGGTGGGTTCCTTACACCAAAACAGGGAAGAAAGTAAATGACAACAAAGATCCGGAAATCCTTAGTTTTGAGTTAATGTTGTTAGATCAACAAATGATATTAAGGATACAAGTATGCTGATGCCCTCATTTGTACTCTCTATGGTGGATGTGGGAATATTTGGCAGGGTATGGCAGTGAATGTGCGTGAGGAAGAAAGGGTATATAGTATCAAAGGTTACTGTGAGTCTGTGACAGCTTCACACATACTTATGTCAGAAATCCAAGGTAAATATTCGAAATGACATCCTCTTCCTTCCTCACACATATGCACGCGTCGGATCATGCACTGTCACACCCTGTCAAATATTCCGTTATCCACCATAGAGAATACAAATGAGGGCATCAGCATATTTGTATTAATAACATAATTCAATTATCGAACAACCTTAATTTTGCTACTTGTTACTTTGCAACACATTGAAGTAAACTTTCATTAATAACTAAAAAACTAAGGATTTTCGGACCTTTGTTTACAAGGTTTTTTTTTTTTTTTTTTTTTTTTTTTTTTTTTTTTTTTTTTTTTTTTTTTTTTTTTTTTTTTTTTTTTTTTTTTTTTTTTCGTTTTTGTGTCAAGAACCAACCTTACAAGTTTGTAAATTTATTTCTGAAACATGCTGTATTTTATATAGGGCCTATAGACATGTGGGGACTATTGTGATATATTTTTATCCGCAGAGTGGTCGATGTAAAACAAATTAACCTTCGACGGCCTGTCACATTTTACAATATATTCGTACTTATACAAAACATTTCTTGGAAACTGGACACCAAAAATTTGTTTGTGATGCTTCGAAAAATTGTTGTAAAATTATCAAGAAAGTATTTGTAAACGTATAATTACTATTCGCAAATATTAATAAATATTTGTAAATATATATGCATGTTTGTATACCGACAAGCATTTTCTTGAAAGTTTACAATATTTTTATAAACTTACAAAAATATACTGTGGAAACTAGTTTCCAAATAAATTTTTCGTAAAAGTAAAAATTTTTAAACTGAACACGGTATTAGAAATACTGGTCTGAACACCTGCTAAGCCTTTCTATCAGTGCTATTTAGTTGGCGGCTGATGGTAACTTCGTAATATGAATGGGGAAAAATAAACCTTGCCGAAGATTATCGGAGTTGATGTCGTTCAAAGTGTCAATTTATGCATCGTAAAATAAATCCTACGAAATAGTAACACACAGAATCTATGTATCTGCAATAACGGATGTAATTAAAAATTTGATAATTTTATTTAGTATCATCGGAAGTAGCTTAAAATAACAAAACATTTTCGTGACAATAACACTGAGCCACGAACGATTAAAAACAAAAATTGTATCCAATTTCGTGTTCTGATGTTGGGTTCGTTGTATATGTTTCTGCTGCCAACTTTAGACGTCTTCGACGAAACAAGGTTCTCGTCATTTGAGGTTGACTTATAACTAACTCTCCATGGCCAATAACTAGGGGCCGGAAAATTTCGTCTATTCAATTACCTGCATGTTAGAATCCACTTTCTTATGCATATTCAAGCCCAGTCTATTCGTTTATTGTCCGCTGTTCAACTGAGTTTTCCCACGATAAACCATCATATCTAATTATAGTATAGTAACAGACTAAATAGTAATACATAGGGACCCCTGTTTTTCGCGAAAATAATTTTGCCTCACTTTGTTTTCGTGCCTTACGTGCACATCTGCAGTTCTGCTTCGTGGTCAGTGATAGGATATTTTAACTCTCGCGAGTCGACGTGTTCTACCGGTAAATCACAGACGTGTGGTGTTGCAGGAACGTTAATGTAATTGGCTCAGTCGAATGAGTGAGTGAGTGAAGAGGTTTTGGTCAGCGCTCAACATCGATGTCTTTAGCGCTGGTGAGGGGTGATATAATGTGAGAATGGAGTAGCGCCGGAATGAATGGGCTGCCGACCAGCGGCATCGTCCGGCACGATTCCCACATGCGAAATTCTGGGGACCGACCCCGCCGGGAATCGAACCCGGATCGCCTGGTGGGAGGCGAGAGGTCTGACCCCTCGGCCACCGCGACCCTTTCAGTCAAATGAGATACGGCTCTTCACATAGACACGCTGTCAACAACCATGAAAAAGAATTACAGATGTGTACGTAAGGCACTAAAACAAACTGGGGCAACATTATTTTAGTGAAAAGTAGGGATTCCTAGTAATACAGACGTGAAATGACCTGGCGGCTTATTTGATACGGGTAAACTTCACCCCATATTGGCTACCTGAGGCTGTTGATATCAGTCCGTGTATGTTTGGCTCTTGCATGTTACAGCAGGTTTACTACTGGCCTGACTGTCTGCTAGCAAGGCAGTGTCCTTACGCTGATTGGCGGTAGGCTTTTCCACCGCGTTGCTGGCCAGCGAAGCTATTTTACTGGCATGTATGACTGAGTTCGCAGTCCCACCGGCTATTTCATTTCTGTATTCCTAAATGTTCTATGATAAAGTGGTGTTGTTATAACACTGCTGTAAACAGTCGTACTACTTTTGTCCCTAGTGGCACCGACATTAGCCTGTTACTCGTAGTTCCATTTATCAGAATGTTGGAACACCACCACTGTAACAGTGGCGCCAATCAGTCATGGGAAGAACATTTTAAACGCCAGTTGCCAGACTTGCTCTTCTATGGCCGTGATCCCGCCGTTGTGATGTCACGCACTAATTACTTGTGTTGTGGACCTCGTGTGGTTTATGCGTAAGTTCGACCGGATACGCGCTGACGCAGTGATTAAGCGAGATATTATGGGCATACAGATGCATGCTGTAACTGCGTACTTTCATAACATCACGCGTAATAATTTACGCACATTGCAAGAATATTCATAATGAAAACGCTATCGTGGGAATTGCCTGTTTACTTGTGATAATTGTATAATTGACCTATTTGGCAAACTGTATTATTGTGGCCATACGCCACTGCAATATTATGTCGTCCCAGAAATCTTAAAAAGATACTAAGAAAAACAAATAACGAAATACGAAAAAGAGAAAACAAGCCGATTTTACTGTAGTCAATACATCCGTAAACCAAAACAACAGAACATGAAGGATCCCATAAGGAATTAGTCAACGAAAAATAAAGGAAAGGAAAGAAATAATAATGATAAACAACCATAAATAAAAATAGAAATACAAAACAACTTAATATGTAAAACTCAGGACTTTACAATTAAGACAGCACAAACCACACTTGAACGAATACAATAATGGACACAACACAGAATAACAACGACAACGTCACAGACAACACACTAGACGACACAACGATGAAGACACAAAAGATCTGATCGCTAAAGAGCGTGTGTTAGATATAAAACGCTTAAACACCATTTCAAATCTACACGTTTTTGAAAGTCAATATAGAAAATCTACAAAACAACGACTATAGAAAATGATATTTGCCAACGTCATGAGCAAAAATTTACCCAGAATGATACATTTGTTAAACTTAATTAGTTACGCCGGAATTAAATGTAGGAGATTACAGTGGTAGCGATATACGTTACTTGAGAAACATTTTTACTCACGAAGTTGGCAAAAACTGTTGTCTGAGTTTTTATTCGTATTTTTGCAAATTAGTTTCGAGAAACCCACAATATTTTAAACAAACGCTTTTGGCGCTGAATTACGCACCATGCCCCATTAAGGGTATGGAGCTGAGTTTCTACATTTTTGCCGATATTTATTTATTAAAACATAATAGGGAGCCGATATTATAAAATCGCCCTGTAGCTTATTTATACCTGGTTTCAAATACGTACTATAATTTTGTTGAGATAATATGCAGCATGATGGTTGCTAATTAGTTAATTTATGAAGTACCGCAAAACTGGGTGATTAGAAACACTGTGGTGATTAGAAACACTGTGGTGAGGAAAAACACAATTTTAAAGCTATATTTTCGGTATTAATTCCGTTTTAAAAATTATGTTTTTAGGTAGGCAAGTTAAAGCAGTTTACAAACAGTAGATTTATAGCAGTTATAATTATTTTTAATCAAAAGGTGTTAGCTAGGAATTAATTTCTAATTTTGTTTCTATTCAGTCAAGTGTTTCTAATCACCGCGTTTTCGGTATCCTTAATATAAATTAGCTAAAATTTTATATTCCCTTAGTTGAATTTTATTTTAAATTTTTGTAAATTAGTTTTGAGAAACCTACTATTTTCAACTAATGCTTTTGGCGCCGAATTACGTACCCTGCGGTATTAAGGGTTTGTAACTTAGTTTCTACATTTTTGACGATAATTATTTCTTAAAACATAAACCGAAGCCGATATCGTAACATCGCCACTTAGCGCGTATATAGGTGGTTTTAAATAAGTACTCTGATTTGGTAGAGACAAAATACAGCATGCTGGTTGTTAACTAGTTATTTTGCGAAATAATATTTTAATTGATAAATTAACTAAAATTTGATACACGGCTTCTCGAAAAATTATATTACACAATAAATCCAAATAGAAACAAAGTTACATAACAGTTTTTATATTTATGATCTCGTTTTGGTTAAGGGCTATGGATAGCTACGACGTCAAGCAGGCGACTGGAATGCTCAATCGTAAATAAAATATGAACTACTCATCAAATTTAGATGAGATTTTTTATCGAGTATATAATTTATCTACGGACATTTACTTATATAGCACTATGCGGTGATATGCTTTACTTTCGAGTAAAAAATTAAAAACTGTTTTCAGAGAAATAAGGACTTGAAACCACAAAATCTACAAAAAATGTAAACGTGCCATTTTTATAAATTTTAATGCGATAATATCTGGGCCTCTATGATGACAGAATTTCAAAAATACATGAGTTTTCACTTGAAAATAATTTTAACATCGTTAAACCTCTCGTGCAGAGATTTCCGGATAGTAATATTATTTTCAAATCAAAACACGAGTATTTTTGAAATTTGGTTATGATAGAGGCCTAGATATTATCATACTAAAATTATAAAATTGACAGTTATCTGTCAATTTTTGTAGATTTTGTGGTTTCAAGCCAATATTTTTCTAAAAACTATATTTGAAAAATTTTTTACACGAAAGTTAAGCATACCACCACATAGTGTTATATAAATAAATGTCCACTGATAAAATTTCTACTCGGCAAACAAATATAAATCAAATTTTGATTAGTAAATCAGATTTTATTGACGATTGAATATTCCAGTCGTCCTCTCTACATCGTAGCATGCTTACCAAAGCCCTTAACGATAATAATTGTCTCAAAAGTCGAGAAATTTGGACGCATACCTAAAGTTAATTATATTACAGACTATAAAGATATGTATTAAAAGTTTTGAACAGGGAGAATTTCTGCCGCTCGAGCGCTGGTATCGGCAAGAGATATAATCTGACAAACCGAAATGCTTTCGTGGATTTTAAGTTACGTGAAGTTGTTTAGTTAAAAAGACAAAACGGGTATGTTTAATGCTTTAAAATTAAATTAAATGACATTTCTCTTCCCCTAGTAGCCTACAGTTAAATTTTATTTTAATATGTTTTCGTACTTTGTTACACCCGGTAGTGAAAGCAGCGAAACTAGCAGCAATATTTTTCGCTGTACCAAAAACTATCCCATAAGAAAACATTTTTTGTTTCTAGCCTGTTGTAGAGTTAACCTTTTCCATGTTTTAATCACCGGGGCTTAGTTATGGGTAGGGCTTGGAATATTTCCAAGAGTTCGACGAAAAGCATGCTAGAATTCATTATCCTGTGTATACCGAAGCCCTACAATTTGTCCACTACCTAGAGACCTGCAAAATTCGCGGGTTCAACGACCTGTAGGCTAGCCTGCAAGAATATCTACGTACTCAAGTAGACATCAACTGTTCATTAGCTGCGCACTGACGCGGCGAAACAAGAGGATTTGGCCTCCATTTACTTGTTTCTTTATTATTGGCTCAACGCTCTCCAGGAGGAGTCAAATAAAGCAAGAGCCAATAGAGAAAGTGACACGAAGTTCTAGTGGTTTGAATTCTTGCTTGAGTTCAAAAGAAAACGAAAATTTTTCAGGCTCTTACCTATACCTGCTACTCATTCAGACATCAGACAATGAACGGCCTGAGTATGCACAGGACATTGGATTCTAACATGCGGGGCATTGCGTTCGCGAATATTTCCTAGCTCTAGTTATGTGTAGGAACCTGACAAATTCGCGTTTTCTTTCAGGCACAGTCTAGGATTCCAACAACTGTTAGTTCATGCCACTTTCCCAATCGTTCGTTGACTTATTTGTAGGGACCCTGGTTTTTCGCGAAAATAATTTTGCTCCACTTTGTTTCAGTGCCTTGCGTGCACATCTGCAGTTCTGCTTCGTGGTCAGCGATTGGATATTTTAACTCTGTCGAGCCTTGGGATTCTACCGGCAAATCACAGACGTGTGGTGTTGCAGAGACTTTATTGTAATTGGCTCAGACATATGATGTACGGCTCTTCATATAGACACGCTGCAAATAATCATGAAGCAGAATTGCAGATGTGCACGTAAGGCACTGAAACAAAGTGCTGCAAAAATCTTTTCGCGAAAAACCAGGGTCCCTACTTATTTGACACCTCTTTGAAGTCACAGAGCCAATAATAACATTGTAATTAAATGCGGGCCCATTTTACTTAGTTCGTGCCACTTTCCCAATTGTTCGTTGTCTTATATGACCCCTCCTTGAAGTCACCGAGCCAACAATAACATTGTAACTAAACGCGAGCTCATATCACTGTGTCATCGAGCAGGCAATGAACTGTTGTATACTTGAGTAGTACATAGATATTCTTGAAGGCTAGCCTACAGCTTAGTGAATGCGCGAATTTTTCGGGCCTCTAGTTATGGGTAATGTAACTCAGGCAGAGCGAGAAGAGAGGTTTGAAGAGTGGCAAGTGTATACTCACGTTCTCGATGATACAGACGAGGCTGATTGTGCTGCCTTCTCCTATGTGGTACTCGCCACTTCCTAGGATAAAGGCCGAAGGTACGACGACGTGCAGGTTGAAGTAGTGCGAGATTGTGCCTGACCCCGTCGCCACCTGCAACGACAAACTACACCGTTATCCTAGAAAAACGACTCTGTACACAAGTTACATTATTTTATTATTACATGGTGGAGCAGAAACATTATTTTGTCTCAGCAGTTCGCAGTTATACTCAACCAGTAGTAAAATATTATAAGTTGACACAAACGTACTTGTATCGATACAGTACCTTACAGAGTTGTAATGACTTGGTTGCGAAATATTTTTTTTTTATTTGGTCATTTTACGTGCCCTCGAACAGCACAAGGCCTTAGTAGAGGAACACCGGGGGGGATGGGGGTAGGAAACGGCCAGGGCCTGTTGAAGGAACCATACCAGTATTCACTGGAGCGATTTCGGAAAACCCTGGAAAACCGAAATCAGGATGGCCGGAGCAGGGGATCGCACCCAGATTCTCCCGAATGCGAGGCGAGTGTTTTACCACTGCTCCACCACGCTCGGTCAAGATTTACATTTTATTAAAATTTAAAAAGCTTTGTAGACAGCCTAAAACGCCGGTTTATTTATATACATTTTCTTGGCTTGTGGGTGTCAGCCGTCTGTAGATTGTCTTGGTCTCCGACTCCGACTACCTGATGATGGCAGCTGCAACGACTGCCGAAACGTCGCAAGACAATCTCCAGACGCGGCTCACACCCACAAGGCAAGAAAATGCAGACAACGGCCGCGAAAGCCTGCGATCTATTTTATTTATAAACAATTTATAGCATTGAAATTTTTTTTTCAGGTAAAATTTAAGTGCACATTCACGTAGGTATGTTGCTGCTTTTTTTATTTTATCTATGAACGATTTAAATATTAAATAAAGAATAAAGGTAAAATTGTCTTATACATTATAAGTTATATGTTAATTTCTACGCAGAAAATTGATATGTTACGAACGTAGAGTCATAGCAAGGGACCTGAAAAAGTCGCATTTTCTTTCAGGCTCGATCTAGGATTCCAGCAACTGTAAGTTCGTGTCACTTTCGTAATTGGCCGTTGACTTATTTGAGACTACCTTGAATTCTCTGAGGTAACAATTTAACTAAAGGTGGGTCCATTATATTGTGCCAGCTAGCAGCCAATGAGCATAGTTGTTGTCTGCTGAGTACATAGGTATTCTTGGAGGTAAGCCTACAGGTCAGTGAATTCGCGAATTTTTCCAGTCTGTAGCCATAGCTAGGGTCTGGAAAATTTCGCGGATTAAATGACCTCCATGCTAGAATCCATTATCCTATGCGCTCTCAAGCCTTGTCTACTCGTTCATTGTCCGCTGTTCCACTGAGTAGCAGCTAGTGGGTAAATAGTCGGGGCTTGAGTATGCACAGGATATTGCATTCTAACATGTAGGTAATTGAATCCGCGAAATTTTCCGGCCTCTAGCACAGCTAGACACATACAAAATTCGCGTTATTTTCTGACAGCTGACTAGACTCCAAGGGAATATAGGATCGTTCGACTTCTTCCGCTGGCCGACATTGTCGTGACTTGCCGCGGAGCATGCTTACACGGTACAGACGCTAATCTCTGTAAAGATGTAACACGCGTAAACGACAACACATAACAGTTCGTGGCCAATTTAATTGCAGATTATGCTGTGTTATGTATACGAAAGTGAGTTTAGTCTGATACCAAATGATAAAGCGATTCCTTCCTGTCTCCAGTCATAGCTGTAGACATGAAAAAGTCACCTTATTATTTCGTGATATATCGCCGGGAACCGCTGGCCTACTCTTACCCGATCACATTTTGTGACGTTATTGGCTCCGGACCTTCATACCTTTGTGTGCCCGCATTAAAGAATAGTGGGCATTTTTACAGTTGATCTTACACCATTGGTTGTAAAAATCCTTCAGGCGCGCCACACTTACTGCCGACCACGGCCGTAGAAGAACAGGTCTGGGCACTCGCCTGGAAACTTGACCCCGTTGTTGTTTGGCTGCAGTTCACCAAGTTACCGATAATGCTATACATTTTTGGCTCTGTAATCCGGGCGATCGAGCTGAAACTCCACCCACTTCCCTCCCTGTAAGACAAAAAACAATTTATCAAAACGTATTTTTTAATCAATCTATGAAATACTTCCTTCGTTCACAATTTTAAATCATGGCTCCCGAAAACTTATTTACTTTATAATGTTAACAATGAAAAAAAGTGGGCGGAGTTTGAGTCCGATCGCCCGAATTACAGCGCCGAAAAGTACGACATTCTCGGTAACTTGACGAACTACAGCCAAACTACAAGGGGGTCAGCAAAATACATTGGTAGATAGGCGAGCGTCCAGACCTGTTCTGCCGACCAAGAGCAGAAATCAGACGAGTACACAGTAACTTGCAGTCCTGTCTGCTATCAGATAATAACGTGGAATTTTCAGGTCTTCAAGAGGAGTCCTCAACTGGCGCATGGGCGGCGTTACAGCGTGTCACGGGTGTTCTTTTTCATGCGAAACTTTTTAACTTATTCATATTATGTTTATCTACGTAAATAACACGGACTTGAAACTATGCTTCTATGTTTCCAAATTTCAGCACGCTTGTTAGAAACATGATTTTCGGGCCACTCAAAATGGCTACAAACGGGGTTTTCAGACTGCTGTACCTCCGGAAATACTACCTGAATTCGTAAAGTGCAAAGCGAAAGGCATGCGTTGGTTTTAACTTTATGCTATTCAAAAATAAAATGTTGTGGTCACCGCTTAAAGTCCCGTAGGAAAAAGACTACAAGGAAAACCTTGCACGACAGTTTGGCGCTGCGAATACAGGCGACATGCTTCTCGTCAAGCGTGGGACACTGGCTCTTATCGCTACGCTGTTCCCATTCGTCTAAAGTGGAAATTCGACACCGGTGAAGACTCCTCTTGTGTTATCACTAGATATGTTGCATATATTTTTTTTTGTAATAATGTGGTTATGTCACTGGTTGAAATGTTGGTTATTCTCAGAACAAAACGAGCTCCGTCGTAACGTGGTTGGGCGCGGTCACTTGGGCAAACTCATGATCGCACACTACGTACCACTTCGCTTTTAAGGCATCAGTCGCCATATTGAATGATTAATTTAGTTTTCGCTCTTATGAAACTCTGAGAAAAAAATGTGAAATTTTTAATACTATAATATCAATTGTATTTACCTACAGTAAAAGCATCGCAGTCAAAATTTTAAGTATGTTTAAGTCGTAATCAGTCGAGCAAATTAAGAATATAATAAGAAATTGCTCGACTAATTACGACTTAACTATACATTTTTCTTCTCAGAATTTCATAAGAACGGAAAATAAAATAATTCAATATGGCGACTGATGCCGAGCATTAAATGCAAGGCGCTCAACTGGGGTTAGGCTTCCCGATCGAAGGTACTCCTGAAGTAATCGACCAAAGTTGAACTGATCTTGCGGCGTGCGTGTTGTCACGCCATGTTCGACTGCAGAGAGTTAGTCGCTTTAAAAAAACCGTTATTACATGACACTTTGCTGCTGATCTTGTTTCTGCACAAGTTTCTGTGGAGACTGTTACACGAGCCAGTAAACCGGTCGCCACACGAGCTGGCGTCGAAGATTCTTTCTACACGCCAGAATTTGGAGCGATAGAAACACACACTTTGGTTCATCCTCAAAGCATGTAATTATAATAAGGCGCTCGCCTGGTGAAATATGTGTTTCTGTGAGAGTCGAAAATCGACGAGGCTCTACGAGCGAAGTCGGCAAACACAGGTATTCTCATATAGCATTTAACGTCAGTCGTAAATATGCGCGCCGTTATGTTTTTACTGTAGGACTTGAAGTGGTTGTTAAGGGATGGTCTCGCCTCGGGTTCTGCCTGAATGCGATTTGAGCGTCTCCCTGCTTGAGGAGTCGAAGCGGTGAAACACTACTGTGTCCGAAGGGATTAATCCTTGACCGCACCAATGAGGGGAGCTGATGTCGCTCCGGGGCTCGTAAGTATATGCGGGCATTATATAACCTCTTACTCGCAAGTCAACTTGCAAACTTCTCGCGGCGCCACTGGATCTTAGAATTACAGCCGGTTCTGACGTTCGGGCCCTATGCAACTAGGCTCCTCAGGGCTAGGAAAGGGCTATCTGCCTTAATGGATTCTCCGATAGATGGCAACAAGTAGAAACCACCAGATGCGGTGTTAGAATACCTAGCACTCAGGCCATTGGGTCCAAAAGTCTGGGTCTCGGAGTGAAGGGACCTGGATAATGCAGGTAATGTACGAACCTGTTGATGGTCAGGGGATCGAGGGAGTATGCCAAGGCAGCATGGCTGTAAGAGTGCTCTCCCCCCACCCTGGTGGATGCTGTGAAGCTAGGGCCACCCTGTGACTATCTAGTACTCTGACGGTCAGGCTGGAAAATCTGTACTTGCTATGAAAATTAGGTAGTACTACGGGCGACCAGATAGCCCCACGGTGAGGTTCTCTCCGGGTTGGACTCGTAGTGATGGTGGTTGCCCATATGTTGGGAAGACCTGGAGAGGATCCACCTTCTGTGACAAGTCAAAGAGTTGATAGCTAAAGTGCTCTTGAGCATGCCCGGTGAGTCTGTTAGGGGTTAGGTAGGTCCCGACCGCAGCCAAGAGGCGACTGAACTGATGATCTCTGTCGGATATCAAGAACGGGATAAACAGTAGTGCACCGAAAAAACCTACAGGCTGTGCCAAGTTTGTCATTTCCAAAATCTGGAATAATAGAAATCTTAAAAAATTATAATCGTCGTTAAATTGACTCGTCATTAAAATTAATTTGGTTTATTCAAGAAAAAAACTTTACGTAGCGTACATATGTTTAAACATTCCCATCAACCCCTGTGAATTTTATTTTTATATTGTGGTTGTGTGAAATCACACTAAAGTTTAAATTAAAAAAAAAAAAAAAAAAGATTAAGAAAACGTTACCTCAAACACTGATCTCAGTTTTTTTACTCTTATGTAAGCCACGTATCTTTCGCATGCAAGCCACAACTAAATCATACATTTCATAATTCTGACATAAAAACCAATCCATATCCTTAAACATCAACAATTTGCAGCAGCTCTAACTACTATAAATCTAGATACTAAATACGAGACTATTTTTATGAATAAACCAATCCGTTGAGTACAACGTGCACTACAGAACACGCAGAAAATATAAGAATATAGTAAAACACACATGTAATGGTGTGTTTACATGGCCTAGACAGCCTGATACTACATCCACGACACCAACGGAAATGTCTCAACAACCAATAAAGGTTGAGACTTATTCGGCATGAACTTGCTTCCGACTGGTTGTAGAGGAATGTTTGCCGGTGTCGTGTTGTCGAAGTAACGTGGTATTGTAAGCCCACTTACGGTTCTAACATAGCTGAAAAGTACGACAGCAAGAATTATAAAATATAAACATATACAATCATATCCTCTGTTGAATGTGCGAAATTGTTAAGACCGTAATGATAAGCACGTTGTAATAAATAAAACCTATTTATTCAGCAAGCAAGAGTTCAACGTTATTACTTAGTCATGAAGTTGTAAATATTTGAGAATTTAAATAAAATATAAGAATTGTCAATCAAATAAGTATGACAGAGTCCGTACTCATCATATTAGCAAGTACGACATAGTTGAAATATGCAAGTTTTCAGGTAAGCACACCACGCAAATCCTTGCCTAAATAGGAGACGAAAATATATGTATGTTAAGTGAGAGAGAGAAAGAAAGAAGAGAGAAAGAGGATGGGGCAAATTTCATGCCAATATTTTTTAGGGGGAGGGGGAAGGGGGAATCTCCTCACATGTATAAGTGCAAACAAAAGTTATGAACAAACATGGGATAGAAAAGTCACAGTTCATGCACTACAGTTAACAGAACATGACGTGTGCAGTACACAGCGCACGGACTGAATAATGATGCTGCGTAGCGCCATCGCAGCCATTATTGGCAGCTATGTACCAGACGAAACGTACTTAATTGAACGGTACGCATTGTGCGATGTAACGTTCCGCAGTAACATGATCCAACGTCAGGTGATATGTAGTACAGGGAGGTACAGAAACTGTGTGTTTTCGTACCTATGTCGATAACATTTTGTATTCCTCTAGCTGTAAGGATTGGATTTCCCAAAATATTGAAATGCAATTTTGCAACATCTTGTGTAGCCTATATGTGTATATGATAAGTCTGGTGCAAAAAAAAATTGTACTGTGGTCCGCTAGTCTAGCCCACATTAGATCTCGTAAAGAAGGGCGTAGGGTTTACAGGTATGTAAGTACAGGAAAAAAACAATTGCATTGGGAATTTGCAAAAGGGACCAAGTTCACTTTTTGAGAAAATTCAGGTTAGACGAGATTCAGACTCTACAAAGTATTCTCTTCGTTGTCAGCAACAAAAGGAACTAATTACTGTAAAAGAAATACGTTAAACAAGCTAGTAAATATTATGTGGAACTTGCAAAAGGTGCCAAGTGCAGGACTTGGGACCTTTTGTTACAGATACCAAGTCCTGGGCTTGGTATCTTTGTTAATGACAAATGAAATGGGCACTACAAGGACATTTCGAGCCTCTACTTTAAAGAGTTTTGTTACTTTTAAATAATGAATACTGCTATCATATCCCAGGACAGTTGAGACCTGTTGTAATGCCAACAAAGAAAGCCTACAGAAATGAAACTGTACCTATCAAAAAATCAAAACTTGACGGCATTCTAAAATGTTTGCATTATGTTGCAACTCATTACGAAGCGGTCACATTCTACGACAATATACTGCATTGGCCTGCCATGACTAGTAGACATGTCGATGAATGTGGCAATAGTGTATTATTTTTTGACTTATGTTATTGTCATTGAAGAATATGTTTCCGTGTTGTTTGATAGATTTTTTACTAGCACATACCTAGGTTCCAATAACGTACACCAATGACATTATGTTGTCTCTGAAAGTGTAATTCATAGCGTTGCGTTATGTGTACAAGGTATCAGGTGGAGTTGCGTTTGCAAAACATGTTTCCATGAAACATACTATTAGTCTGTCACTAGAATATACAAAATATGACTAATACCTACTTAAGACATACTGCTTTATGTGCCATTGCTACAATGAACGTTATTTCATTTGCAAAAGATACGAAGTCAACTAACTTTCTTAGTTCACAAAAATAAAAGACAAAAGTGTTTCTGTGTGAATTATGTTTCATATTATTCCACGCACACTTTGCTTTCAGGTTATCCATTATTAACCCGTTTCATTTCCAGATCCACATTGATAAATTTTTTGTTGTTTCCCGACAATCTACTCACTTGGACTTGGTCCCTTTTGCAAATTCCTGATTAAATTGTAGCAGGCGCGATAAATTATTCTGTTTTCAAGATAAATACTAGTTTCGGTAAAAATTGTGCTGAAATGATTAAAACAATACTAAACTAAAATAGATTTAGTTTTAGTGAAAGTATGTATGACACGTCCTTAACTTTTATAGATAAAAATAATCTAACAGATTAAAAGTTGTCACCAAAAAAGTGTTGAATAATTCTTAAACAGAAAAATAATATATTTCGTTGTATCACAATGTTTATTACGCGTTGTAGGAATGGCGAAAGTTTGACAATGCTGTAAATTTGTCTCGTGAAATATTATTTCCCAGTAAATATGTAGTACTGATCATATTTCAGCATATTATATTTCATAATAATTTGTTGACAAATTTTTGCTACTCATATATTAACGGATAGTTTCAAACAAAGAGTGTTATCCCTTTACATGCAATGTCATTAAAATTTAAACAGATGTTTGCCATTGATTCTAATTTTACCTGTAGTAACGACCTTGTTTGTAGTTATGAGTTGCCCTTAGTTAAAGCGTTCTTAAGAGGATATGGCACACAATTCACCGCTAAAAACATTAATTAAAAATTGAAAGTTTGTCACTTCCAATTCTCAAAATCAAAAATCAGCAATATTGGACAACAGGGTTTACCAACTTTCTGAGTAAATATTTTTGTCGAGTATCTGAAGAATAA
Organism: Medauroidea extradentata; assembly: GCA_003012365.1. Classification (NCBI taxonomy): domain Eukaryota; kingdom Metazoa; phylum Arthropoda; class Insecta; order Phasmatodea; family Phasmatidae; genus Medauroidea; species Medauroidea extradentata. The sequence continues at coordinate 92,729 of PNEQ01028020.1, forward strand.
TCGTTGACGCTGAAATCTCGTACATTTAATTGCAGCGCAACATATTACTTTTAGCAAATGCATCATTCTGGGAGAATATTTGCTGATAAAGTTGGAAAATATCATTATCTAGGGCTGTAATTTTTTACATACTGACTTTGAAAATCGTGTATACGTAAAATGGTGTTTTTAGCTTTTATTAATCTACCGCGCTGTTTTAAGAAGGCGTGGTACATAATTCAACGCTAAAAGCATTAATCTATAACTGTAGGTTTCTTGAAGTCAATTTACGAAAATTAAACAATTGCATTCCTAGATAATAATTTTAACCAACGTTTTAAACAAAATTGTTTCCAGTGTTGCGAACTTCTGAGACACAATCTCTTGACGCCGGAAACTCGTGCATTGAACTGCGGCGCAAGAGATCACGCGTAACGAATTAGTAATTCTGGATAAATATTTACTCATAAAGTTGACAAATACCATTATCTAGGATTGTCATTTAGTATTTTATCCGTATTGGCTTCGAAAAACAGTAGGAATCAATTGATGTTTTCAGCGTTTATTTATCTACGACGAACTCTTAAGGAAGATAATCACCGCCACTTATCGCTTGGTCCTGGAGTTCTTGTGGTTGCGAGCTAGCAGACTTGCACGGCAGGAGCAGTGGCACGGCGAACTCCGCACGTACACGGCACTTCCCAACAATAACGCGCGTGCTGCTAGTATTAGCGCGCCCGATGTCGCTAATGTCACTGTGCGGCTTCCCCGTCCTACTCTGCCCGGTGTGGAACACAGCCAGCCCCACGAGACTACTTCGTGGTTGTTAACAGTTCCCAGTTTGCCGTGTTCTACACTGTTCTTCCATGTTCACTAACTGCGTCATAGTTAAGCGACGATACCCAGCAGTGCGTGATTTTCTCTACACCTGCCCTATCTGGCTGCACTTTCACTTTATACCCCAAGTGGAACGCATTTACGTTACGTTTTACATAATAATAAACTTTATATAAATACCGTAAGTGGGAGGTTGTGGGGTGACTTTGGGACACTTTTACACAACTTTTATTTTCCACGTGTATCAACTGTATGTAAATATTTATTAAGCTTAACGAAAACATTAATTTATTAGACTTCATAAAAAGTAAATTTCTTTACTCAGGGCTGCCATACACGCAATTATTTTTTTTTTAAATTCCCCTCGTGTCCAAAGTCACCCTGTTTAGGGTAATTTTAATTTCCCATATTATAATGTTAGTAACGATTTGAATTTAAAATTACAGAGTTTATAATTTAACTGTCTGTTCTGTGTTATACTATTTGCATGATAACGTAGCAATCACATTAAATACAACAATAATTTTTGGTATGACGGAAATTTCGTTAATCTCACGTGTTCCTCGAAAAAAAAAAAACACAAAAGGCAATAAATACCGTCAAATTTCACTATTCCTTACAAGATGTGCGTTTAACTGTGACTGAACAGAACATTGATCAACAGTAAGTTATAACAAACTAGAAATGACACATTTCAATTCAAAGTTTTATTTGTGGTTCGCTGATTAAAACAAATATAAAATAGTACTTCATAAAGTTCATTACAGTTTCAGTAACAGTTTACAAGGGTAACAACTTAGCCTAATACAATCAGCACTTCAGTCATGGTAAGTGCAAATTTTATAACAAAATATCGAGGCGAGATATGTTTCAAGCAACTTCAATATTGCACTATTCTTCAGTGCGAGAATTTCTTAATTCTAGTTGTGCAGTCAAGCATTATTCTGACTTAATACTTGAGCTGATAATTTGGCTTTTGTTATTATTCACTACTCAATTACGTAACCATGTTTGGATATTTAATGACCTAATGATGAATAAAATAACATAGCGGACTTACCATGCTAGCGAGAGTTCGAGTTCAATATTAAATAACGGGAAACATATAAAATATAGGCAGCAAATATTTTTGAGACATTATACAAGTAACGAAATTACAAACACTAAATTTTTAACATAATGCTTTTTGATGTTGCACCACTTTATGCCGGCATGCTAACCGAATTGTGGGGCTGGTTGACTGTTGACAAGAAAACGCCAAACATTTTACTGCAGTAAGAATCACTACTAGAGCCAGTGATTTTTGGTGAAAAGAATTCTGCAACAACTTGTTTCAATGCTTTACGTGCACACCTGCAACACTGCTTCGTAGTTATTGGTAGAAAATAATTGGATATTGGCGTGGCTCATTTGACTGCACCAACCAGACCGCGACACCACACGTCCGTGATTTGCGGGTAGGACCCCGAGACGCCGAAAGTTAAAAACGTCTAATCACTGAACATGAAGCTAAGAAGCAGATGTGCACATAAGGCATTGAAACATATTGTTCCAGAAATCTTTTCACCAAAAATCACCGACTCTAATCACTACATACCCGTACGAGAATACAAGAGAAGACTGGCATAACGCTAACGTGACTTTTCAAGCAACTAAAAAATAACTAAAGTGTCTTACAGTTTCTCTCTCATGACTACGCAAATCCACTACAGACGATGAGAGGTATCGACTCAAGTAAACTTAAAATTAAAATAAACAATACTAATTGCTTATGAATGCGGTCACTTTGTCATTCCGCAGGTCAGTCATAAACTATCGACTGCGTGTGCGTCAGCAAAAATAAATTAACAAATAAATAAATAAAAAAGCTACCGAGGGCACTTTGGCACTTTCCCCCTTCTGGAAATCTGCTTAATATAATAATGTGTAAAGGTATCGAGTAACGAGAATTTGCCTGTTAATCATACATACTTTCCCATCACATTCCTTTATTTCTTTGTGTATAAGGAAGACTATTACAGGGGTTTTGTTAAAAATTAAGAGATTTTTGTAATATTTTGGTCTTTAAGGGCGCGGTTCACATCAGTTTTCAATGTCTTTTTTAATTTTTACGATTTTACCAGATATTTTTTCTCATTTCAGACATAAATTGTGACAAAATCTTCCTCTTAGGAAATTTCTGTATCGCTCATGGTTATTGCGGTATTGAGCCGTAAACGTCAAAATTTGCATTTTACGGTTTTACGTACGCCACTAAAACCAACCGACGTACCAAACTGAAGAAATTCACAGTTTATAACAATGTTGTAGGCTATAACTTGACACATATATCAACAAAAAGTAAACAATTTTGTATTTAATTAAAAATACTGACTTTTGAAATGAAAATTATAAATTTTCTAAATTTTTTAAAATACAAAAAAAATGTTTGTTGGTTTTATATGTGTCAAGTCATAGTCTACAAAATTGTTATACACTGTGAATTTTTTTCGGTTTTGGTATGCCAGTTGGTTTTAGTGACGTACAGAAAACTTGTAAAATACAATATTTGACATTTACGGCTCATTACGCAAAAACTATGACAGGCACAAATGTTTTTTTTTTTTTTTTTTCAAATTCAAATAATGTTTATTCTTTAATTTTATGTGGATGTCATTGTAGCCTGTAATGTATTTATCCACTGTGATTTTTTTGAGTTTGGTATATCAGTTGGTTATAGTGTAGTCGTTAAAACGGAAAAATGCAAAGTATGACTTTAACAAGCCATTACGCGAAAACTATGAGAGATAAAAAAATTACATAAGAGCCAAATTTAGTCACATTTTGTGTCTGAAATAAGAATAAAAAAATTCTGGTACAAATAAAAAATATAATAATTATGATGAAAATTACGGTAGACCGCAACCTTAACGTTGAGGGGGTCATGTGGGGGGGGGGAGATCTTTGCGAAAGCAAGCCTACCAGTGGCATCGTCCGGCCCCGATTATCCCATGAGAAAACCCTGGGACCGTCCCCGTGGGAAACATGACAGACCTTGACGTTGGCAGGTGTTTTTTCTAGGGGAACTCCCGTTTCCCCCCGCCACTCTCATTTCGTCACTGCTCCACACTCTTCACACCCTCATCTCACCCATTCATCGGACCGTACGGGCGACAGGCAGGTTTCTCTAGCCCTGCATCCAAACCCGAAAGCGGGGACACGCATTGGATTTTCAATTTCTTACGTGAATATTGCAGATAAACACAAGTTGCACGAACCTTACACTTTGCGTCGGAAAAGGAGCACAAGTATATTTTCAAAGGGCATAAGCTACAACCAGTCCAGCAGTGACAGCTGGAAGCAGGAGCATACATGCAAAAGTTTTCCCCCGCGGTTTTCTTGCCGTCGTCACATGATGTTGAATGCTTGAATTATTTTATTAGTTGGCAAATTTCTAATTACATAAGTATTCGTATTTAGCTACTTTCGTTACTTAACGACAATACTTACTAAACACAACATTATTTCAACATACTCAACTCTGCAAGCACGTGATCATTTATTATATTGAGAGTACCAACGGGATCCAGGTCCGACCTTCCGGTACGCAAGTGAAAATTAGTAACGTAGATAGATTAGACCAGCTTACGCAACACAGATGGCGATTATGAGACGAGAATTTTTTGTAAATGAAGGCGAAGAATAATAAATGCCCGCTCTTCCATTCACGGGGCTGGCAGACGTCCTGGGATTAAGTTCTCCTTCTACTTTGTGCGTTAGAGCAAGATGCATTTAAACTAATTCAAGTAGCAAATTTTGTGTTATTTTTAAAAGATTTTGCACATGTAACTTAAACGCTATATTTCTGTAACATTTTAATGAGGTTATTTGTTAAAAAACTAATGTTATATAATATTTATAATTTAAATTGCTCTGTTTACACAACATGTGTAAAATTTCGACCAATAATAGCAAAGGCTACAGGTTGTGTGGTAAATAGCGATCGTAGGTTGAATATGTGATAGATTACGCAAAACGAAGCATTTTTCGTAATAAAAAATATTTCCAGAAGTGGCACCCTAAAAGTTTACGGTGGTAAAATGATGGTCTTGTGGAAACAGGGATATCACGGGTTTGTAGGTATCTAGGTGCATGCTCGAGTAAAGAATGTAAAAACCTAGGCGCATCTTCACAACGAATGATGTAAAGATGCCCTCCAACATCAACGCAGGTATTTTGGCGCCGAAACATCGTTATCACGCAATTGTTGGAAAGCGTTTGTCGCAATGACGTACGCAATCCGACGTAATTAGTTCATGAATGTCCAAACCCATTTTAACCGACGTTAGTTAAACTTGATTGTAAATGCGACCCACTTTAATAAGCATCGTAACGTTCTCATGTACAAAATATGATCACAGCCAAATTGCAGAAAATAAATATAATAAATATCGCGTTTAAGCTCAGGGGACAGCGAGCCATTACAAAGGGTTCTGTTTTCACAGTTTCAATTACTACAGAATGGATTGGAAACCCATCGCAAACCCCAAAAATTAAGGACCAGTGATAAATACAGGATGACGTGAAATGAGACAATGCAGTCGGAGGAGCGAAGGAATTATTTCTTATAAGCAGGTTACCGTCGAAGAAAAATTTTTGCGTGAAAGTTTAGGTAGTTAGGCACAACTGTTACAAGCCTAATCGTAACCTACTATTTTGTTTCAAAAACTTTGCAAACAATATTAATACAAAATTAACTGAATTGAGTGTCTCACGCCAGTACTAAACCACGGTTTGAAAATAAGTCAGCATTGGTGTTTTAATGTCAATCGCATACTAATTTAGCATTTACAAAATAATACATGTAAAGAGGCACTATTGGTTAAAAATAAGTAAAATATATTTTGATTCTGTATTAAATGGAAGAAAAAATATACACACAATAACATCTTAAAATAACCAGCTAAGATTCAAATGCTTATCCTCGATTACAATGAACACTGTAAAATATAGTACCTATCATTACCACGTAGTTTTTTTTTAAGACTACCATGAAGTGGTTTTAGAGGGACTAAAGAAAATGCCTATTTAACTAATCAGGTTATGAAAATCAGTTTAATACTTTTCATCGAAACATAATAAAAATACACATTTTCTAAGTTTTGTGAGTATTGCAAAAAATAAGGCTTAAGTAAGTGAGTGAACGTAGCATAAACAACGACGTCTTGATAAGTCGTGTGGTAAGTATCCAGTTAACAAATTCATCACATCTTCATAGATAAAAAATAACTTGGAAATACGAGCATTCTGCTGTATTTCCCGCTTCTCTACCGAACCATATATCATCTTTATTAAAACCCCGTCCCGACAGCCCAGCCGTACACGGTTGAGATTTTACGACTGTGGAACAGTTTCCCTACATTTTTGTATGCCCCAGAAGTTTCTCTGTAAGTTACACTGCATACTGAAACTTAAATGTATGTTTTGTACACAAACAGTGGATTGAAATTCGGTGTGACTCAAGAAAGAAAACTGATATTTATGTTCCGTTAAATGCGTTATGTAAAACACAGAGCTTTGCAAATATTATTTCTGAATACTAACGTCTTACATTGTTATTGTAAGCTTAGATAAAACCCATATTTGTTTTTACTTTGAAGTGGATGAAACGCAATGACTGAAAGTAGGGCATTAATAAATTATCTTAAGTTATTGTTTCAAATATATAATTTAATATGTAAATTTCCAATTTGTGTTATATTCTGTTATAAATTGGCACTTATTTTATGAGAAACCTGCTGCCGGCAGTTTTACACGTAGGAATAAATACACAACGAATTAGAATGTTTATTAATACAAACTTTTGTAATAAAGCCATTTACTCGTTTTAAACCTTTTTATTTGGTTGTTAACTGTGAAAATTTATCGTAATAAGATGTAGAGTTGAGCGCCAGTAGTTGTGATTGCAATAGTTTTATTTAGGTTAATTTGACAATCAACCCTTAGTTATCTGAGGCAGTTCAAAGATGCTCAAAAAATATAAAGAAACTAACAGAGAGAGAGAGAGAAGGGCAAAGGAAAAAAAATTGTTTATATATGCGAACTAATTCTCAAACTGAGTTCACGCTTAAATATCCCGCAAACCCCTTTTCACATTCCACTGCGATCCAGTAATCCTGTAACCCACCTGTCAGTCACCTGCGAAGGGATTAAATACTTTCAACCCGAAGAGATCATCTACGCGGAAATGTTAGAATCCCATTTTATCGTGGTTGGCCAGTGCACGGATTGAAGTAGAGGTTAACTGCCGGAATTTGCGTAATCTATTGGCGCTGAATGCCTGGTCGAAATACGTCAGTGTTGGAAATCTGCTGAGTGGTTTGTTCGGATGATGTAAGCCTTATTTCACATATAATTGGCTGCTGGAGCTATTGGACGAAAAGGGCTAACTGCCGTTATAAGATTACTCGAAAAACCGCTTATCGCTCATGAGTGACTTCTACTTAGGAAAGGATTCAAAGCACGTTACGCGTGTGTATATTAATTTCATGCTCACCACTGCTCATTAAAGTGCATTTTCTACCTGCCGAAAATGGGCGTTTTTGCGCTCCGTTTTAAGTACGAAAATATTGACGCCAAATATTTTAAAAGGATAGGCGTATGCAACATACCTTTAAATTTAGTAACACCTATCGCGAAATTGTTTTGTGCCAACATACCTTTGGTTTCTTGCAATGTGTATGATTCGGTGATATATTTCTGACACAACGTAGCTGTCTGCAGACCAATATCAGGCATAAAATATTACAGTATCGGGATTGTAATTGGTTCAGTCATACAGGGTAACAGCTCCAAGTACAAACTGTAGCCAGTAATATTTTGGTAAACTGAGCGTGGAAATTCAACAAAAAGTCAAGATTTCCCGTGATAAATCATTATCTCTAACAATACGTAATGATATGATAGGGTAATAAGTGAATATCTAGTATAGGCGAGTTGTCGGCGACAAGACTGCATCACCCAGTTTAGTGACATGCGCGTAGAGGCCAGAGTGAGGCTAGATGCGCGCGTGATGTCGTCGTTACTATTTCCGTAATTCTAGACCTCTAACGCGCTAAACACGTCCATCAAGGCTGCCTCCTTAAGTGAACTGCAGGGTTGCAGTCGTCGAAACAATCTTCTCCTATCACGGAGATCCAGGTTCAATAGACGTGGATTCACTTCTGATACTCGCATACCACAAACGTGGCTCATATAGTCTTTGTTCAACGGATTTTTCTCGGCGATCAGCCCTTTATTTCCGCACTTGCATTTCACCACTGGCCCACCTGTATCACTTATCACTTCAACAATCCTTGTGACTAGTTAGCCGACGGTCGTGTTACTTGGGTAAAACTTTCGGTCTGAACGGAGACGATTTACCGAACATTTTTTTCAATTATTCTTATATTTATACCAGATAGGGTTTGTTTTGAAGACACGTATTGTAACTATGATATACTGTAGTGAAATTTTTTTAGCTTTCATGGTTTTTTGTATTAACTCCAAATTGGCGTAAAACGGTTTTATGCTTAAAAAGAAAAGAAAGTGGCTTACAGAACTTAAATAATTTAAACTGAATAACTATGTTGTGGGCTAGAATGTCTCCGTTATAAATAACGAAAATTAAATATTTTAGAATTTTTTAAAAAATCCTTGAATTTTTTATATTTTAATTTCTAGTTGCAACATTTTATTTGCAAAATCTCGAGAATCATATCTGCCAGCGTATTCTGCTGATCAGGGTATCGACCTGCGACTTGTTTAATTCGATTAGGATTATGTGTTGTGGTTTAGCTGTTTACAAATGAACTACAGACGTTATGTAGTAGTGTACCGGAATTAGCAGTGGTCCAGTCAAAGAGAACTTCACCAACAACGAAATGTTTGTGTCAGAAATGAACCGTAGCAAATAGTCAAATTTTCTCCCGCCTTAAATCACCAACTCTATTCATTACATATCGTATCGATTACTGCACCAGTCTCGAAATGCAATGCTGGCTATTATTACGAACACCTACGACAAGCCCATTCGTGCAAGGCTTGAGATAAGATCTAAGCGAAAGCTCCGAGTAAAAAAACTGGGTAAAACTAAAAATTGTGTTTAACGCTGGAAATAGCAAATACGATATTGTGCTACATTTACGTTAATCAATCAGTAAAACAACTAGTTTAATCACTACGTTTGATTCAATAATGAAAATTTGCCTTAAGAACGGTCTGGAGAGAGTAATATTTGTAATTTTTTAATGTACCAAACACTATCCAACTTCTACACATTACATTAAAAGTATTGTACCACATAATATTGTACCATACCTATCACACCGGTATCAACAGGTTGAATTAAAAACAGGTGGTATTACTTCCATTTTTTCGAATAAAGGTAATATTAATTATGGTGTTTTTCGGGGATCAATACTTGGTCCGTTGTTGTTCTTAACATGTATAAATGATTTGTCTGTACCTGTAAATACATTCAGTAATGCAGATATTGTTATGTTTGCTGATGACACCACTGTGATATGTAAATAGAAAGATCCTTTAGCACTTAATGATACTTTCAACTCCATTATATGTAGATAAGAGAACTGGTTCAGTGCAAATAATTTTTCTTTGAATCAGGAGAAAATGGTTGTAATGACATTTTTAACAATAAATCAAAATTGTTATAAATTGATAATCAATTATAAAAACTGTATTGTAAAAGAAAGTCTTTCCACTAAATTTTTAAGGTTACATTTTGACATTCAATGGAATAACTCACACAAATAATATAGTCCCTAAATTGAGTTCAGCAAGTTTTATATTGTACAAGTTAATATCTTATTTTAATGTCTGCACTTTAAAAATAATATTTTGCATACTTTCATACTGTGATGTCTTACGGTATAATTCAGTGGGCACCTTCTTCATACGTTGCTCAAGTATTTAAACTCCAGAAATGAGCTATTAGAAATATTTTAATGGCGAAGAAAACAGATTTATGTCGCCTTTTATTTAAAAAGTTTGGAATATTGTCTGGCCAATCAATTTTCTCATTAGTTAATTTTTTTATACAGCATCAATGTGAGTTTGACAATAATAGTGTAATTCATGCTTATAACACTAGAAGAAAAGAAGATTTTCATATGCCAAGTAACCATTTGAAAATTGCGCAGAAGGGTGTTAATTTTGCAGGCATAAATATTTTAGTAAACTACCTAATTAATTAAAAATTTATCAGTAAAGTAAACAATGGTGTGTTTTACAAAAAAAAATTAAACATCTGTTGGAACAAGTATTTTACACTGTTAATGAGTTCATAGAATCATAAGTGCATTGTGTTTTTATGTGAATTGTAACATTGACAATCATTAATTTATTAAAGTATCACTTAATTAATGTATTTTAGTAATTTATTGTTGTTATTTAAAAGAAATAGAATCAAACTGTGTATTTAATGGTATTACTATTCATGTATATTGCAGTTCTGTACATCTAACTCAATTTGTTTAATAGGTGTTATGTATGTTTGTCGGTAATAACGTGACTAACTGTAATTTACTTAAATGAGAAGTTTCATATCCTTATTGGCGATCATAGGAATTATAAATAAATGAATAAATAAATCAAAAAGTAATTTCCCACAAATAAAATATTTTCTGGTTCGATAGTTTTCGTACACGCGCATGTCAAAGTAGCGATTTGGATATTTTTTTCACTACTTGCGTAAAGTACAAACAATTGAGACGATAAGAACGAAATAATTTAGAGTGAAAGTAAATGTTCTATAATTCCACGTAAAAGTTATTTGTCTTTAACAAATTCTTGAATGTACCTACATTTTTTTTAATATCTATGAGTACCTATATAAAAATTGTTCGGTGAAATAACAAACATGTCATTCTATATCTCAGTATATTTTCTTTCACTTAAAACTATTACATTCACATAGTTTCAATAGTTTTAACTTTGGGTAAGAAGCGAACCAGCTTCTTTAACATGCGCTTATAATACGAAAACAATGGAACAGAAAAAATATTTTATTTGTGGTAAATAACTATTAATTTTATGAGCAAGAGTTGAGCAGTCTTAGTACAATCAAATAATTCAGAATTTTTTTTTGACGAAGAGCTCTTTTAAAGACTTATTGTTAGAAATAATTTTACTCAATAATATTTGATGTTTTACTGTAAGTATGGCTGAAATCCCATAGCCTCTTATTACGTTGTTTCCTTCTTCACACTTATCCGTGGGAGATAACAGACTCCTATGTTAACCTAGGAGCACCCCGAGTATTCCCCACTTCTGTACGTGAGCCACCCACTAGCAACTGGTCTCAGGCTGCGATTGTTTCCGCGTCCACCAATGTCTCCACGCACAAGCTACGTCCATGAATTGTCGTCTCCAAACTCTCTGCCACAACCTAGCAAGGCCGCCAGTCTCAAATTTCAATGTGTTAACGAGGTTCTCAAAATAATGTTTCATCCTCTCCGTCTCTCGGGAAAACTTGTCACTTGAAGGCACGAAGCTTGATAATCATACTTTATCCAGACCTCTTCAGGGATTAGACTGCTTTGTCACCAATACTGTTGAGTACAGATTTTCTCCCGAGAAGAAAAAATATTCTCAAATCCTGGGCGTATAAGAGATACAAACAATCATCTTGAAGAATGTATTTATTAATCATTTGCACGGAAAAAAATGTTATGGCAGCTACAAAATATTTTGCCAGTACTGATACAGCTGAATATTTTTTATGCTCGCCATAAAAAAATTTGACGTCACGAATAAAATGTTTTTGTCACCAGAAAATAATTTTGTGCTCACGACCGAATAATTTGTCTTAAAAGATTGTGAGTAATGAAATGCAAACTTTTATACGTAAAAAATCTAATGTTTAGGAGAAGTTTGAACACTCCTTGCTCCCCCCCCCCTTCCACAAAACATCACAAACAGTCCATGACAGTGGATCCATGTCTCAGAAACATTTAAAACTTTCCAAGATGTCATCTGTTTGTTAGAACGCGGAGACTTGTCTTGCAAGATGTCGTTCCTCACGCCCCCTTCCCATTTCAACGCTAACTCAACCTAACTGGAGAGAAGGAATCTCTGGTGCGGAAGGATGAGGATTTTGTTTCACGAACACTGAGCAAAATTAGCCATTATAGTCTTATTAGCGGAGAGACAAATTTTCTTGATTCGTGAATGTTACTTTAAGTTCATTACACGCCTTTGAAAACACGGCGATGTGTAATATGACATTGGTAAAATTTATCACAATCCATTATTCGGAAAATCGAATTGAGTTAGATTAAATAGTTCATTAAAAGTTCTGTATTATACGGATTTATTAAGGAGAGTAAATAAATCATCGTATCCAATCAAAAAGTTTTACTCGAGCAACTGTCCTTAGTGTGTTTCATAAAAGATACTCCTATCATTACAGAACTGAAGATAAAAATATACTCACCAAATATATTTGTAGTTAACCTTTATAAACATAACTAATTACAACATAACATTTGTTGCAACTGCACGGTTTTATTTACTTGCACCACGTCGACTTTTGTAAAAACCTTAACATTGAAATATTTTTTTAAATCGTCAATTATTTCAACACTAATGAATATGTCGTTTATAAAATGACAGACATTTTGAAGAAAAATGTACGACACTAGACGCATCAGGTCCGTTCAAAAGATGCAGGTATAAAAGGCATGGTTTTTATTACATTCAAACCTCATTAATTCACGAGACCTTTGCAAAGACAGTAATTCAGATATATTTTAACTACATCGTGTATGTGATTTTACTTTAGCAGCCATTAACATTTCAAGTAAAATAATTATATTGGCAATTTGAAGAGTTCTGTTTTCATTATTTCAGTTGCGACGCTTTGTTGTTGTTGGTTGTTCGTTCGTGACCCGCGTTTGGTTATGATAAGAGGTGTCGCTGCTCTGTCTCTTACGTGAGTAATGCTGGATGATTGGGTTCGTATTAAGTAATGTTGTAGTATGCCCGGCTAGCTTTAATTGAAATAAAATAACAAAGAAGTTTCTTTTTAAATCTGCCTAAGGGACTCACGCACTGCGGGTTGCGTCACGAGAGGTAGATACTTAAAGTTTCTTTCGACGAAAATAATAGGCGCTTCCTCCAGCGGCCGTTGATCGGTCACGACGTTAATTATGTTGCAGGTACCGGCCGCGATCACCCGAAAAGTCCACCCACCGGTGACCCCGAGCTCGCTGTCCACCGTCCTTACAAACCCGACGACGAAGATCCCGACACCTGTCCTCCCGAGTCCACACACACCCGGCTCGTCTTAAGACTTCATTATTAGTGCCTCGCGGTTCGCATCTTTG
>PNEQ01028021.1:0-16215 GCA_003012365.1 Medauroidea extradentata
GCCTTAGTTTGCATTGTGACGACACGAAGTTGATGAGCGCAATAAACTAAGGTTTTTTGATGCTTAATCAAGCAATACATGGACTTGACTGTGATAGTTTTAAAGTGAAGTCTAAATATATTTCCAAGGTATGTGGTGTTTGTTTTACAAGTAGTTGATTATATATTATGTGTAAATAAATTTTTATAGTTAGTGAAACCGGGTTTTTTGACTAACGTGGGTGTTTGGCGAGAATAAATATTACGATTTAAATACGTTTTTCGTGTAAAAAGTAAAGATAGAATAAAAATAGTAATATATGAAACTGAAGTAGCTGTTCTGGTAAAGAAGAATGCCAGTGATACAAGATTGGACGATGCTATTTGCATGGCTGCGAGATGACGTGTATATTAAACTGCTCGCTAAGCAGAGACAATGTCATACGCGCGTATATGTACTGCAGAAGAGTGTAATGATCAGTTCGGACAGGTTCTGGCAGGACTGTTGGAGAATGAAGGTAGAGTTGTGAGGGGGTATTCGATGGTAGGTGCGAGGGCGTAGGAGCGGTGTGTTTAGCATAAGTAGTATTAATATGAAATTGAACGCCTGTTTCTTCGATGTAACAGTCCTGATAAATATGTTATTTTCAAAACGAATGATTGATTTTATCGGAAATTGAAGGAAATGTAGCTAATTTGGTAGGAGTGTTAGTGTAGACGATGAAGTTATAAGGAAGGTATAATAAAAATAGTTACCAACAAGTTTTTTTAATAATTGACTGATTTTATTGGGAATTGATCGGATATAGCTAAGAAATAAGTCATGTTTAAGTAGTATTCATTAATGGTATTCAAATAAAGTTTTTAAAATTATAGTAACAATGTTTAAAAAAACCGATAATTTTAAAATTGATGATCAATACGTAGTCGCAATCGATGGTTGTTACTACTTATGGTCATCTAGCTGCTATGTGAAGACACTGGTGACGTGCTGTGAAGTGAGAATTATAAAGGAAATATATTTTAATATGAAGGACAAAAAGAGGTGGTAAAGTTGGGAGGGGGGTGGAGGGGGTGTAGTAGTTTGAGCGGGTTATAACACGAACGTCAGTGAGAGGGGAAAGTAGGGGGGAATTCATCACGTGACTAACAGTCAATTAAAATATATGACGGGATGGAGGTGGGGAGGGGGGATAAGTTAATATATACATGTAAAAAGTGGGGGGGGCGTCAGTGTGTCGATGGAGCTCGTCCGGGTAAGACGTGCCGGTAGTTGATTTAATTAAATAATTTTTATATAAAAAGTTTTTTATTAAATAGTTTTTTTATTAAAAAAGTTTTTACTAAAAAGAATTTTATTAAAAAGTTTTTTTATAAAAAATTATATTTATTAAATATGTGCGGGGTTATAATGGAATGCGAAATCGAAAATTTTTTGGAAGAAACACCAAGATGGCGGCCGGAAACAATATGGTGACCGGAAACAAGATGGAGGTAATATTTTTTTCGGGATTTTTTTAAATTTTTTAAATTTTTTGGAAATTTTGAATTTTTTTTTTGAAATTTTAGAAATTTTGGAAAATTTTGGTAATTTGACACTCAAGGTCAAGGTCAAGGTTAAAGGTCAAGGTCAAGGTTAAAGGTCAAGGTCAAGGTTAAAGGTCAAGGTCATCCAACATGGCGGCCTGGGCCGTGACGTCACAACATGGCGGGGGTGCCTCACTTGGGCGGGCGCCTCACTCCGACTCCTGTGCCAGAAGGAACTAAATCTTCTGAACACATTAAAAAAGTAATTTTAAAGAGATAAATGTGATGTAATATTAAGTCACGTGGGATATTATTTTAAAATTAACGCAGTTTCAAACGTAATTTTGCAGTGAAAACTACTGAACGAAATCAAACAATTTGTAATAAGTTATACATTTAATTACCTAAGTAATGAATTTATAGATGAATATGTGTAAATTTACGTCCGCTATGTTGAAAAACAGCGTACAAACGATAATGAAAATTTTGTATAATGTCTTGGAAACAACTACTTTTATTCCCGGATAGTTTGGAAAATAATACACATATTTCAGTAGACAGTGTTAAAACATGTATCTTAAAACACTTATGGCGGCCATATCAGTTATTTAAGTTACATTTTCAGTATTTGCCATGTTATTTAACCTACTTAAGCATGAATTTACACGCATAAAGTAGATACATTATGCACCAGATAACTAATATGTAGGGCCATGTGTTTGTCGCGAAAATATTTTTGCCCCAACATGTTTCAGTGTCTCACGCTAAAAACGGCAGCTGTGCTTCATTGTTATTGACATCGTGTCTTTGTTCAGACATGTCATTCATTTGACTGCACCAATAAGAATAAGGTTATTGTGAGTACGTACGTCTGTAATTTTCCAAGGCGAGTGAGGGTAAAATCATCCAACCACAGACGATGTAGCAGAGCTGCAGCTGTGCGCATAACCCATTGAAACCAAATGTTGCAAAATATCTTATCGTCATAAAAACGTGGCTCTACTAATAGGTAGAGCCGCGATTTTATGGCGAAAAGATTTTTGCAACATTTAGTTTCGATGCGTCATGTGCACACCTGCAGCTCTGCTACATCGTCTGTGGTTGGATGATTTTACTCTCACTGGCCTTGGCAAATTGTAACGTACAGACTCACAATAATCTTAGTATGATTGGTGCAGTCAAATGAGAAACGTGTCTGAACAAAGACATGCTGCCAATAACCTTGAAACAGAACTGCCGATGTGCACGTGAGTCACTGAAACAAAGTGTGGCAAAAATCTTTTCGCGACAAAATCGCGGCCCTACTAATAGGTAACCTGATTTGGCCGCTATGGTAATCCTTCAAGAGGTTAAAAATCCTTACTTTCGTAGCTCTAAAACGACTAAACTAATTCAAGTTTGATTCGTTATACAGAAACTGTTCGAGTTCGTACAAAACGTAATGTCAACATTTCAAACTTTTTTTATTTTATTGATGCAATCAAAAAAATTTCTTAAAAGTTTAAGATAATCTCTTGTAGTATTACTAACGTTAAAAACATGTTAATATTTTGTAAAGTAATTTCCGAAAGTTTCGAATTTTTAAGATTAAAGTAGTGGTATTCTCAGTAATTTAAACTTTGTAATATTATACATTTCTTATTTCAAGGCTAAGAAATATAAAATATGGTTACGACCTGCTTATCATTCAAGAACTGTGTCGTACAATATTTATTTACTTAAATGACGCTCTTACATAATTGCAGACCTATCCGAATACAGATCCTGCTCAACCTTTGAAAACTTGGATGATATAAATTCTGATCATACAACATTGCTTGAATTTATCTGATAACTAAGCAAATTAGGCATAAGTAGTTTATACATTAAAGATGTTTTCTTCCGAAGCTATGCATGTATTTCAGCAAACCCCTTGAATTATTGGAGGATGGTTTAAGTACGAATCACAGATATTCAGTAGCGGTGCACCAGATCTGTGATTAGTCCAGTCAGAAGGGTAAACGACAATAATGAATAGGTAGGGGCCCGATAATTTCGCGGATTCAATTACCTTCAGGCTGGAAGCCATTGTACTATGCATACTCAAACCCCGTCTATTCGTTCATTGACTGTTGTTCTACTGAATGGCAGCTAATTGACTAATGGCCGAGGCTTGGGTATGCACAGTACAATGCATTCTAACATGCAGGTCATTGAATCAGCGAAATTTTCCGGCCCCTATGAATAGGGCCCGGTAGTTTCGCGAAAAGATTTTTGCCCCACTTTGTTTCAGAGTCTTACGTGTACACCTACAGCGCAACTTCATGATTATTTGCAGAATGTTTTTGTGCAGATATATTATACATTTGACTGTGCCAATCAGTACATGGGTAACTATGACACAACACGTCTGTGATTTGCGGGTTTAACCTCCAGACGCTAAGTGTTACGGCATCCAATCACTGACCACAAAGCAGAGATGCAGGTGCGCACATAAGACACTGAAACATAGAGCTGCAAAAATCTTTTCGCGAAAACTACCGCGGGCCCTAATAACGAAAGAAGAACGTCAGAAATAGGCAAGTTACTTTGGAACCTAGCAAGCAATCAACTTTTACAGCTGTATATCAGTGTACCTAATCATTGCTTAGCATTATTGTCATGGATCACTCCCTGCTTCGCCACGTTGCTCTATTAAAAAAAATCCTCACGTTTAACTATTGACATGCAAACTTAGCAGTATTATTTGGTAGCAGACTAAATTTCACAGTCCTATACATAGCAGAGCGTAATCTGCGATTTAATGGCCACGAACATTTATGTGTTGTCATGTACGTGTGTTACGTCTTTACAGAGATTGGCCTCTCTACCGTGTTAGCATTCTCCACGGCAAGTCACGACAGTACCAGCCAGCGGAAGACGTCGAATGAGCCTATAGTCACTTGGAGTCTAGTCAGTTGTCAGAAAATAACGCGAATTTCGCATTTCTCTATGAATAACATAAAAAACCTCAGAAATCTCCGTTTTTAAGTTATAACCACAGGTGAAATCAATAACTTAGTTCGAGAAATATTAAAACATAATGTGTAATAGATTTTTATTCAAGGAAATAAATTAATTTCAGACAATGTAAAAAAATACAAAAAATAACTATAACATTTGTCTCCTTCGTTTCTAAGAAAGAGCAAACATACTGCCGTAAATTCTAAGAAAGGGCAAACATACTATCGTAAAACTTCAACAAATAAGTAAATCACTATCAAACAATAAACGATGTTCGCGTATTCAAAACAGAAACACCGCCAGGTAGATAGTTCCCCATGTCATTGCTTTAAATCAATTCAAAAGCACAAGTAAATGAAACTACACTATAAAAAAACTTCCTAAAATGTTTAGGAAGTTATTATTCCAGACGCAGTATGGGACAGTTACCATACTTCCGTATTTTTAATATGCATAAACCTTTACAGTTGTTACAATACAAGTCTGGTAAATTCAGTATACATTTGACTGTTTTATAAAAAGGTTTAGGAGTGTTACCACGGATGTCTGGGAAACTATTCTATAATACTTATTTTCTTAGCGCTCCTATACGCACGTTTTGTAAGTTTACAAATAATTCTTTAGAGTGTAGCCCTGAGGCAACCCATGTATCACGTAAAAGCGAGCATGTTTAAAATACGTGTGTTTGCATCCTGTACACAGTCAGTCAAGTGCCACGGGTTTATTTTTTTTATCTTTTTTATTTATTATCCTCGATGCTGTTTTACACCCTTTGAAAAGGTTTTCAGACATATCATGTTAATATTTTGTCTAATGGTTTTTCAGGGACTACTACCATGCGGGATACATCCAAATGTTTGTATGTGGTATTCGAGCCGGACGACGCCACTGGTTGGTGGGTTTTCTCGGGGATCTCCCACTTTCCTTAACTCTTCATTGCGGCGCTACTTCATGCGTCATGTCATTAGCCTCGAAATCCCGCCTTTAAGCGCTGAGCATTGTCTCTTTACTTCACTGATCTGTGTTAGCGAATATCTCATATAGGCTATCTCCAACATTTACGGTCGAAAGTATACAATCGGTACAGCACATTAAATTAAATATTCGAAAATACAAATATAATAGCTAAAAAAAGTATCCTGAAAACACAGTATAAACAGAAATAAACTACTCGTTATTGTCCTAGCCATTCTTGTACAAACTTAAACATTTTGTACTTTTATAAGAAAAATCATAGGAATATCAGTTGCCTAAGAAGTGTCTTGTTAAACTACAAAGGTTTTTCCTGTAAAAAAAATACAAACTACATGTTTGTTTAATTACAGGGTATATAATAATTTATTAAGAGCTGTGCAATAGGAGTGCATTACCGGATGTGTTGTTTTGGACTCACTCCATTGTCATTTAGAAGTCTGTTAAAGAAAACTAAAGATAATTGAAAACATAAATTAGTAGAGTATGCCATTTAGAACAGGATACGTACACGAAATAAAATTCCATAAGTGGACCACCGTTGTGTCATATTTTATTTTAATTTTAATTGTGTGGTTCATATATTTTATCTGTTTGTCATTTCACCAAAGCAGGCCTCAAACCTGTGTTGTCTGCATTGGCGGTGTCTGGTTTTTTATTTCTTATTTTCTTATTTGCTGCTCTTGTCCTGTTTAACCCAAATATAGCATATTCTGCATATTTATGTTTTTCTATTCCCTTTAGTTTTTTTTTTGACAGACATCTGCATCACAGTGTATTATGTCCATAAGACAACATTCAGTAATCGCAATATATTACGTCAATAAAGTAACCTCCAATAATACAAGGTACAGCCTTGATTTGTACTTGAAATAAAGATTATAATGTTATTTCAAATATTTATCATGTTCTGATCGTGTAGTTGTAAAAACATTGTGAATACGCTAGGATTCGAACTTGCCTCCCTAGACCACAGTAAATTACATAATGTTTGCTGTATTTGTTTTTGTGTTTATTCAGTGTAAAAGTTCAATGATTTAACTTTTCAATTTTTGTTCTATGTACTTACCTAATTCCAGCAAAGGGCTTACCATTGTTTGTAATTAGTGTATGAATACATAATTTCTGAAAAACTCGTAATTCTGGAATACTTCAAATAAGGTTTCTAACTTTTTACAGAGAATATCCTTGTTACTTTACAAACAACTGTATAAGGAAAATCGTTGTAAGTTTACAAAGGTTTTTAAAAGTACAGAGGCATTTCATGTGGTATTTATAAAAAAATTTACAGTGTACGAGACACCAGTGTGGAAAATTTTCCATGTATCCTTGTAAAAACATGTTTTGAGACTAATGATGTATACGTGATCTTTGAACGATTCTTGCGGTGGGATCCTATTATGAATACACAAGTTTTTTTTACATATGCCATTGCGGGAGAATGATGCCGTTTTGCAGAAAATCCCATAACAAAACAGAAAACAAAGGAAGGAAAGCCAGTAAGTTGCAGTCAACAAAGATAAAACATACAGATAACTCCTGAAAGGAATTTAGTCATATCCCAGAAAACGACACAAGGATAAGAACAGATATAAGCAACACAAAATTAATTCCTAAGTGGAATATAGTCGATTGGAGAAGGACGAAACGAAATACAACAAAAATGCGGTGTGACGTATAGTTTGAACTGATCTGCGGTGTCACTTGTTGCTATGAGGGAAATAAAGTGTGGTTACTGAACATAATCTGTCAATTATAAAATTCTCGTTGTAGAGATCTCTACGGTCCTATAGTTTTGTCTCTATTGTAGTATACAGTCTGATATGGCATACATTTGCACTACACAGGATGATGGGATGTGGCCGCGGTAGCCTAATTGTTGTACAACCGCTCGGCTCAGTGGTTTGCACTTTTGGTTGTTGGTTCAAGTGTCCTGTGCTCGATTCCCGGCCAGGGAAGGGATATAACGCCACATCATCGGGTTCAGGACTGGGTGTTGGTGCTCGTCGGGACTGATTACAAAGAGTCATCGTACAATTGCAAACTACAAATTACACGAGTTCACTTGAATTTGCCAACTTAGAGGCGATAGCATTGCCATTGCACCGAACAGTTTTTATTTTAAAAAAATGGTCAAACCATTCGCCTTCTACCAAGGCGATCCGGGTCCCCGCATTTTTGCATGTGAAAATCGTGAGGGACAATGCCGTTTGTCGGCGGGTTTTCTCGGGGATCTCACATTTCTCCCGTCCCTACATTACTGTGCCGCTCAATTCTCACCTCATGTCTCTCCTCACCAGCGCTAAAGACCTCGATGTTAGGCGCTGCCAAAATCTCTAACTCAGGATGTTGGGAAAATTAACCGAAATGTTTCTGGAGAACAATCCGCGCGAAAAAAAGGTGGCAGTTATATACTACAACTGAAAACCGTCTGTATTCGTAACGGAGACATACGTACATAAATTTTTTTGCCAAAAATTTTCAATGTAAACAATGTTTCGAAAATGGGTTTGACTGAAAATAG
The DNA here is from genome assembly GCA_003012365.1 of Medauroidea extradentata. Taxonomy (NCBI): domain Eukaryota; kingdom Metazoa; phylum Arthropoda; class Insecta; order Phasmatodea; family Phasmatidae; genus Medauroidea; species Medauroidea extradentata. The sequence continues at coordinate 7,984 of PNEQ01028021.1, forward strand.
TATGTTTAAAAACATTATTTAGTGCTACGGATGTTTAAACCATACGGTAAAACACAGTGTTAAAACCATATGCTTACATACAAATCGGAGTATACCACACTCTAAACTGCATACAATATTTTCGCCATTATGTAACATGGATAGTTATGTGGACGTCGCTCCCAGTACGTCGTATTGAACGGAAAACGTTGAAATTGGGGCAAGAGACCAGTATGTAACTTTTTACTTCATAAATTGTAAAAAATATATATTTCATCAGCGACACTAAAATGTAGCCAATAGAATGATTTCCACGCGGATTTACTTCCGGAAACATTTCGGGTGAGTTTCCGAACAGCATATAAGTAGGGAGCCTTGTTTTTCGCGAAAAGTATTTTGCCTCACTTTGTTTCGATGCCTTGCGTGCATGTCTGCAGTTCTGATTCGTGGTAGAAAAAACAAAAACGTTTCGCGGGTTGAAAGTCTATTAGTAGAGGTACGTAATTTTCGTAAATATATTCCAGGTCAGGTTGAACGCCAAATATTTATATACTTCATAATCACGTGTGTGATTAGCTGGCGGCTGTCACGAAACGCATTTGACTACTGCAAGCCAGTAGTAAATAAGGAAATAATTCATAGAGCTATCACTTGTAATGTTGTAAGCCAATAAATACTCGACTGCATCCAGAGCGTGTACAGGACTCAGCAATCTAGGCTACTGCCAGATGAATCCGCGAAATTGACGTACCTCTATCCATCAGGCTATAATTTACGGTCCTGCGTATTAATAAGTCATTTTCTTCCCTTCGTTGGCTCCTGTCTCAATAAAACTTTGAAATTAGTTAGCTTTGATCAGGACTTCGTTTCATTGTTGATCTGTTATTTGTAGAGATGATGGTTTATCGCGGGAAAAGTTGACTGTTTGATGGATTCCAATACACGCCCAGCTTACCAGAAGATTACTGGCTTTAGCTTGTACGTGGAGCTGTTGCCCTATTTGACTGAGCCAATAAGCATCCCGATATTGTAATATTGGATGCCTGGTATTGGTCTGCAGACAGCTACGTTGTGTCAGTGTTTTCAAGGCTATCTTGGCACAAAACATTTTCGCGATATACCATCATCTTTAGTTATTTGCTATAGAATTTTCCAGGTCGTGTCTAATAATTCTTCACCCAATCGCAAAGCAACACTTATGGATAAGTTTTTGGATTCTATAGTGTTCTGTAAATAATTCGCGAAATGTTGCATAAGTCTCTACCTGTAGGGAAATGAATATTTCGCAAGTTCAACGGCATACGTGTTAAACTCCATTGTCATATTTATACTCAATCCTCTACCATCTGTACATTGGCTGCTACTCACTGAAACAACAGAAAATGAACGAATGGACGGACTCAAGTATGCATAGTACGGAAAATTTTAACACGTCGATCATTGAACTCGCTAAGTATTCCTTTTCCTACCTATAAGTAAAGCCACGATATTGTCACGAGAAGATATTTGCGTCACTTTGTTTCATTGTCTTACGTGCGCATCGACAGTTCTGTTTCATGATATTTGCAGCGTGTCATTGTTCAGTTATGTGTCTCATTTGAGTGCACCAATAAGAATAAGGCAATTATGACATTATACGTGGGGCCCGGTAGTTTTCGCGAAAATATTTTTGCACCACTTTGTTTCAGTGCCTTACGTGCACACCTGCGTCTCTGTTTTGTGGTCAGTGATTGGATGCCGAACAGCCAGCGTGTGAAGGTTAAACCCGCAAATCAGAGACATTATGTGTGGCAGTTTTCCGTGTACTCATTGGCATAGTCAAATGAATAACGACTCTGCACAAAAACACTCTGCCAATAATCATGAAGTTGAGCTGCAGGTGTGCACGTGAGACACTGAAACAAAGTGGAGCAAAAATCTTTTCGCGAAAACTACCGGGCCCTAGCAATAAGCATAGATGTGCACACTTCGTGCTAGTTTTTGCCAACAGGCTAGAATTCACTAGCGCGTACTCACGTGAGCACATATTGACGATATTTATAGACACTGATTTATCGCGGGTAACGTTGATAGTTTGCTAGGTTCCAATATAACATGACTAGAGATGATGGTTTATCGCGTGATAACTTGAAAATTTACTGGATTTAGACTTACGTTCAGTTTACCACTTGTATGTGGAGCTGTTGCACTATTTCACTGAGCCCATAGTAATCACTAGAGCCACGATTTTATGGCGAAAAGATTTTTGCAATATTTGGTTCCAATGCGTCATGTGCACATCTGCAACTCTGGTATACCGTTTGTGATTGGATGATTTTACACTCACTTGTCTTGGCAAATTACAGACGTACGGAGCCACAATAATCTTATTCTGATTGGTGCAGTCAAATGAGAGATGTGTCTGAACAAAGACACGCTGCCAATAATCATGAAGCATACCTGCTGATGTGCACGTGAGTCACTGAAACCAAGTGGGGCAAAAATCTTTTCGCAACAAAGTAGTGGCTCTAGTAATCACGCAATTTTTATACATGATGGCCCGTTGTTGGTCTACAGACAACAACGTTTTATCATACGTACATCTACCTGCCAGTTATGTGTGCTGCAATTAACTAGAGTGTTTTCAAGAGCATTTTGGTACAAAACGTTTTTGCGATACACCATCATCTCTAAACATGACGTTTTTCTTTCTTCACTAAGCTGGACTTCGTAGCGTAGTCGGTTAAGGGCCGATCTACGCTACCAGCGGTCCTGAGTTCGAATAATGGTTCGGGCATTTATTTTATGTTGTCACTTCACCGTCATCGGCTCTTAAGACCTAGTTTTAAATATAGTTGTAAAATCCTCTCACATATTTTATCATTTTATGTCCCCATTTCACTGAGCCATTGGTAACTCTGGTTGCAGCAGTACTGAATATTTGTGATTCTCTTTAAACAACTACTTAAATACTCTCCGATCATGCACGGCTAAGGCTGTTACACTGTTTCACAAAATATGGTGTGACCCGTACTTTATGATAACGAGCGTTTTAAAGTTGAGTTTATATCATTAATTGAAAAGGCCCTTCAAAAATGCCACACAACTGCCGGCTAAGAGCAGAAGTCAGATGAGAATACAGTATCTTGATGTCTAGTCTGCTGTCAGATAACAACGCGAAATTTGTACGAATCTACCTATATGTTGTATTACTACATACTCTCTTAGTAAGTAATATTCGTTAAAAAATTGTATGTGTTATTTATAATATTAAATAATTTTTCTAGCCAAATCAAATAACAAAAATACGCTATCGTTTATTATGAATATTTATAAACATTCTCCATCGTTTGAGTTTTTTTAAACTGTAATTTATAATTACGAAGTCGTAGTTGTACTTTGCTTTGGTGTTGCAATCACCGTTATAAAATAAAGTATGCATAAATTATGTATAAAGTAATTAAATGAAATTGACCCAAAAAATTTATACACTACAGCGTTGGCTAAATTTCATGGAACATATTTCCGCTGTGCAGTAAACATCACAGCAATTACTGAAAAATGGTTATACGTAAGCGTTGTTAATGGTTATGATTCACGTACGAATAAAGTGTATGTAAATAACCAGCCAATCGTTTCACAGGCGTTGAGAAGAACACTCTACTCAAGGTCATTGCTGATTTGCCTTCAGGTGACAAGGTTCCTGTGTTGAATAAAAGGTGAGACATAAGTACTGAACATTTTCTTAAATATTGTTTAAAGAAGATACTTAATTGTATGTCAGCTGAACCAAAAAATAAGAAACCATAATTTACAGGCCGAAATAAGTTCCACGTTTATTAATCAACTAAATGGTACTTTTCACTCGTCGATAACTTACGACAGCAAATATTTCACATGTACTCTTACAGTTTTTTTCCAGATATCGAACGATTAAAAAAAAATGTGAAAAAAATTGCTTTAAGGGCGCGGTATACAGCAATTTTCACCACCATTGTTTTTATTTTTACATTTGTACAATACAGTTTTTTCCTTGTTTTGGACACATAATGTGACTAAATTTTGCTCTTGTAAATTTTTATTTTATCTCGTATAGCTTTGCGTAGTGGTTCGTTAAAGCCAAAATTTGCACGTTTCCGTTATAAGGCCGACCCTAAAACATACTAATTTACCAACGTGAAAAAAATTGACAGTGAATAATGACGTTGTATGCTACAAATTCGGCTATGTTAAACAAAAAGTAAAATATTTTTGTACTTAAGAAACATGATTTTTAAAATTTTTGTTTTAAATTTCAGTATTTTTATTTAAATACAAAGAGGTTTTATTATTTGTTTTTATGTACGTGAAATTGTAGCTTGCGACGTCTTTATTTACTGTGCATTTTTTCAGTTTGTTCTATCAGTTGGTTTTGGTGTAATCCTTAAAACGGAAACATGCAAATTTTGACTTTAACGAGCACACACGAAAACTATGAGAGATAAGAAAATTTCATAAGAGTAAAATTTAGTCACCTTTTGTGTCTAAGTGAATTCAATAATTGTCTGGTAAAGAAAAAAGTAAAACAATTGTATTTTTAGCGTAGTGCAGAACAACTTTTATATTGACTCAGAATCAGACTGACATTCACTCTACCTTCTTTTCCTTTTAAAGCGACAGATCTCAAGGACTTTTAATTAAAATTAACTAACAGTTAAAATAATACGTAAAAGTTAAAGAAGTAGAATAATTTTACATTTCAATAGCATCAATTAGTGTAACTGAAGTTTCCTTACTTATATAATAATTTGCTGAATGCAAAAAATGTAAATTGTTACAAATAAATATTTACATCAGTCAATAAGGAAAATAATATAATTAAAGGAGCGCATCGCTCTTATCCACTTACAAATCAAAACGTAATTTAGTTACCGGTTTATATGTCTATTATTTACAATTTTAATTGGCATACGAAATTTCAATATTTGAAAATTATTAATAATTCGTGCGGACTTCTTTTTTCTCTTAATTAACTCCTGCAACGTTTAAGCTGGTGGTAACTATGGAGATGCTGCAATAGAGTTTTAAAATATATAGTTCTAATAATAACAAACATTATTTTTCCCTTGCGTAAGATGACAATGCATAGCTTCAGCAATGGCGAAATAACCAAATCATATTTCATTGAATGTTATTCACACTTGAAAACTTTGCTGTAGAAATTAAGACATTCGGATTATAATAATGCATTAATATTGATATTAAACACATTTAATTTCCTTCGGTATAACATGAGAGCCAAAATATTGAATTAATAAGTTAGCTTTCCCCAAATAGCTTATTTAGAACATATTAGGAGTTTGGTTTTAAACTAACTTTTTGTTCTAAGAAATAGCAATATTAAATTTAGCAATTGGACATGTAAACACATACATTCATATAATGCACATAAAACGTTTATGTATTTTTGTATAGGTAGAGCCAGGTAGTTTTCGGGAAAAGATTTTTGCCCCACTTTGTGTCACTGTCTTATGTGCACACTTCCAGCTCAACTTCATTGCTATTGACAGAGCGTTTTAGTGCAGAGTCGTTATTCATTTGACTGTGCCAATCAGTACACGGAAAACTGCCACACATCATGGTTCTGATTTGCGGGTTTAACCTTCACACGCTGGCTGTTACGGTATCCAATCACTGACCACAAAGCAGAGACGCAGGTGCGCACGTAAGGCACTGAAACAAAATGCTGCAAAAATCTTTTCGCGAAAACTACCGGGCCTTATGCATAGGCTATTTACACTGGTTTTAGACACATCCGCAATTTTCACTTTTTTTTCGTTTTGTGTTTCCTTAAAAAAATATTCACCATTGAGCTATAAAAAGTAGGTAACACTATTTACTGTTAATCACAGTACATTTTACACGGTTTTCATTTTAACATTTTACATTTAACTCTGTTTATTTGCTATGTAAGTTAACTAAATATTACAGTTTAACGTCACCAATACAAAATTTTAAACGGCTTTATTCTAACAGTTTTTAATGCAATATTATTATAAAGTTTTTAATAACAGTGTTTGAATAATATAAAGAAAACTGCAAAAATCAACAGCCTATATATTTTAAAGCAATGACAGTAAAATCTCTTATCCTGTTTGTATTTTATTTTCCCTGTGGACTTGACAGTACATACAAATATAAATTACGTAGTTTTAAATGCAATTATGAAAATATTTTAATGCATCACTCCCGAACGGTTATAACGATTCTTGCTTTTTGCTAGTATTATAAACTGATAATTTTTTGTAGACAAATGTCAATGCGAGTGGCAGAATACCACAGAATAAAGTAAAAATACAAATGAGGAAAACGAGTTTCGGTTGTTGTCAATATACATATAACACGTACACATTTACGGAAAGGAACATAGTCGTTGAATCCAGAAATACTACAAAAACAATAAAACAATAAAAAACAGCCTACAGGAGTTCTTCTGTCTGTACATGTGGCTGAATACGAGAACAGATCTCAGTTAACAAAACGTCGCTTTTTCTGTCGTCAAAGGAAGGCAACTATTTTCGCCAGTTTATTATTTGTTTTCTCTGTTTTCACGTACACTGGAGACTTTTAACATTTGTTTTGTCGTCGCTGTCCTCGTCCGTTTTTGTGGCCGTTTTCCATATAGGCCCTACCTCATTTTGTTGTTTGGTTAGTCATTTTTTTGTCGTGTTTCTGGATAAAACTATTGTATTCCGTTCCAAAGTTTGTCTTTCTGTTCTTTTTTTGTTCAATTTTTTTGTGTCGTCTTACTGGATACTATTATATTCTTTTCCGGACTTTACATTCTGCTTGACAACAGCTAATACTGGCTTTTATTTCATGTATTTTTATTTCTGCGGGGTTTTTACTACTCGGAAACTTTCATTCTCAGTGGCGTACGTACAAAAAAAGACGGATTGGTTAACTAAATCTCTCTTAGAAGGAAATGCATGAATTAAGTTGTAAGCGGTACATTTATAAACTTGCTATCTTAATGAATTCCTAAAATACGCTTTACTAGAGTCATTAAAGAGTTTAATGATTTTTCGTTAAGTTCATTTCAGCAGTTCTGTCAGAAAGCATAAAAATGTTGTCACTTACGGCGGCAGTCTGTCCAGGCCAACGCACAGTTTGCAGAGGTTTAGCCAATAGGCGATTGTTGTAAATCAATTCAACATGCTTGAGAGTTGTCTCCTGAGGTAAAGCTGTAAAAGGTAAGGTAAAGTAAGGTAAGGTAAGGTAAGTGGGTTTCACTTCTCTTCGATACCGAGGTAATCAGAGACGGCGACACAACTTGCTACAATGACAGAATCTGGGAGAGAAGTCGGCCATGGCCTTTGTTAATGAACTATCTCAGCATTCGCCTGGATTTATTTCGGGATAAACCATTGAAAAACCGAATTCGGGATGGCCGGAGCCGGGGATCGAACCTGGATCCCTGTGAATGCAAATCAAACGTATTACCTTTGCACCACCTCGCTCGGTTATAGCGGTCAAAGAACGTTAAAGTTACTCGTGTGTGTTACCTATCTCAGGCGCTACAGTAACCTTCAAGGTCTCTTTCTCCCTGCCTGAAATGGCGAATACAGAGTGTTACAAACAGGTACGGCCAGACTTTCAGGAAAAATTCCACACACACACAAAGAAAGAAAATATGTGATATGGACATATGACAGGAAATTCTTAATTACCTTACATCTTGTTAAATGTCAACACAAGCAATACAGTCCAGATTACATTCCGTCAAGTGGCCCACCTGGCGGTGAACATAGGAAGTAAAGTATATTATATAGAACCAATCCATTGGGTATTTGGGACATTTTCTGTACTAAGTGTTATTTACGATGACATTTAAGGAGATGTAAGGAATTGAGCTCTACAATGGTAACTAAGCATTATCGGATATTATGTCCATATCACATATTTTCTTCCTTTGGGTGTGTGAAATGTTTCCTGAAAGTTTGGCCGTACCTTTTTGTAACATCCTGTATAGGCAGGTGGGAAGGGGGGGGGTTACGGTTCTTTCAAAGCACGAATCCCTCGGTGCGTGTACGTCAGACATTAATCTTTCATGTTACGTCATGAGTGTAGGGACAGGAAAATTTCGCGAATTCAATGACCTGTATGTTAGAATCAAGTATCCTATGCGTACTCAAGCCCCGACCATTTGTCCATCAGCTGCTACCCAGTGGAACAGCAGACAACGAACGAATAGAGGAGGCTTGAGCATACATAGTACTATCAATTCTAGACTGC
>PNEQ01028021.1:16315-105804 GCA_003012365.1 Medauroidea extradentata
ATAGTTCCGAGATGATCCTGAGATCATCTTGTGCCAGTTAGTCCAGGGTTGGTCCTATAGTCCGGACCAAGTGTTACCTTATTCATAAACGCCAAGTAACGTCGGACTAGATATAGTCCGCGTCTATGAATAAGACAAAAATTAGTCCGACGATAATCCCGCACTAGTCCGGGTCAAAAACGACTATGAATAAGCCCCCAGGTAATTTAATTCGCAAAATTTTCCCGTCCCTAGTCATGAGATTATAAAGTCTCGACTTACAGTCTCATACAAACGAGTTTTCGGCGAGAAGACTGCACTCCAGTCTATAGAGATCAGGATGAGCTGCGGAGCCTGAGAAATACCGTCCTTACCACTTCCTCGCTTATATGCTCCGGCCGTGCTAGATAAAACCACCTAGGTAGTCACCTTAAAATTAAAATACATTATTCAAAATGTCCGAAATTACATTTTCTTGCAATCTGTTGTGTAATATTGCATAGAATTATGAACTACTCCCCATACCGAAAATGTTCATATTCTGTTGCAAAAAAAATTCCATATATGCAGAAATGTTCTGAGACAGAGAAGAACAGTACTGTAAAACGGACATACGACTCTATGTGGTGAACTTAATGTATGGCAGCACGTATATCGAACGAAAACTTAATGAATTCAGTTCCTTGTGTTAGTACTAGGAAGAGAACAATGACTGCATCCTGTAACATTCCGTTTTAACCCATCCAATTATACAGTACCTGGAAGGAAATCACAATCATAGTGACTGATGCAGTGTTTCGGCAGTGTAATAATGTGTTAGCTTCTTGCGTGTTACCTGAGATAATTTTAACCAGTAACGTATGTTTGTGCAATGATAGGGAGTTTATCGCAATGGTGGTTACGATAATTGTTTAAAATAGATTCCTATGCATTGTTCGCTCAGCCAGGACAGTTGAAACGCAATTTTGGATCGCAAAAACTGAAAACTTTACCGTAATAATGTTTTGTCTTTATGTGGGTCAAAGTAGCCTAAATATGAAATGCGAAGAATGATGCTGATATATCTGTAATAAAAATTTTCTTATGTTGGTGTACATTATAAACTTTTATGTTTTAATTTATGTTTCCAATATGGGTACATTAAAACTGAAAATTTACTCTGGGAATATGCCATTTCTCAGTCCTTGAAAATCAAAATAACTCGAAAGAACTAAGCACGAGAAAATGTAACAAAAAATTCCCAGAATAAAGTTTTACTGACAAATATATTGCTTATAAATAACATCGACATATAAATGTACTATAAAAGGAAGAAAAATAATAATATACAGAAATAAAACAGGGTTCTTGAAAATGTTGGCAGTACTGCACTTTTAAAAATTTCCGTAAATTCACGGAAATATTTATAGGCTACTGTAACTTTTTGTTTACGGAAATTTGTCCATATTGCCAGTTTACGGATGTTTGACCGTAACTTTCCATTAATTCATGAGGATATGTTTCTACAATTTCAAAGCGTATTTTACTGTGTTTCTTAAAAAAAAAAAAAGTGGTATTAATAATCACTATGAATCCTGGAGTTAATGTGCATGCACAATGGTGCTAAACGAAAAGAAGTCAAGACAAGCTAAGTCAAGTGCTGCTTCCTGCAATACAAACATGGACTTGTATCGCACATGGACAAAGGGCCGAACAGTCCAGTAAGTGACTGAAATGTTTCGAGTAGTGACCACGTGGGCGTTTTGCCCCAACTGGGAGCAAAACTGACGTAATGTGCATTTGAATAGCATTAGTCCCCCCTCCTCCAGGTGCTGCTATTAGCCTACAGGGCCATTGGAGTGGCATGCCTTTGGCTGGGATTAGTTGTTGGGGTCTTTCGGTATGAATAGCACATAAGTGCCATGAGGTCTGTGATTGGCTGAGGGATTAAGTCCCACCCTATGAGGGGCGGGGAGTGATAGGGAGAGGGGAAGTGAGAGGAATTGACCCTTTTGGTACAAGTTATGACTAAACACCGTGAGGGGGAAGTGGATGTCTACCCCCTCTCCTGCACCCTATACTTGTACTAGCCTATCTCTACCCTTATAGCATACCCCCTCCCTGTCATAGCCCCCGTCTCCTTATGATATAGCCCTGTCCTGTCTTAAAGCATACCCCTGTAGCCTCTCCTGCCCCTCCCATTCCTTATGACATACCCTTCTAGCCCACCCCACTTAATGGCCACACTCATATTATATTCTCCTCGCTTCATAAGAGCTGAAAAATATGTTACCTGTTCTCTGTGTTCCGCGCTAGCAGGTATGTACCTTAAAGTTATTTATTTCTATAAAATAAAATCTTTTTTTCATAATGTATCTAATGAAGTTCTCTAAAATCTGGATGTCAAATACAAAAGTTGTCTCTTAGAAAGTTGATATCTTACCACTGCTTCGAACTTATTTACACACTGCGTATTTGGTTACCAGAGAAAGTATGAAATATAGTGATATGTATTTTTCTATTTTAACTCAACAGTACTGAAAAAAAATCAACCGAAACCCACACAATTGTATTTTTTACAATGTATTAACTTTTTGTTTATCAAATTGCATCGATTCATAATGACTGCAAATTTTATCTTTATGTGCAAACATCAAGTAACGAGTCCAGAGAGGTTAGATATTTCCAGGAGTCAGCCGTTACGCGCGGAAGGATATAAATGGGCTGAAAGTATAACTTTGGCAGGGCTTTTTTAGTCTTCACTTTATCCCAAATCGCCTATATTAATAGTATCTGCAATGACTTTCCACAATAATATAATCAAGCACTAACGTTACGCGCTATATATAGGGCCCGGTAGTTTTAGTGAAAATATTTTTGCACCACTTTGTTTCAGTGCCTTACGTACACACCCGCATCTCTGCCATGTTGTCAGTGATTGCATGCCGTAACACCAAGCGTGTGAAGGTTAAACCCGCAAATCACAGACATGATGTGTGGCAGTTATCCGTATACTGAATTGCACACTCAAATGAATAATGACTCTGCACAAAAACTGCACTCTGCCAATAATCATAAAGTTGAGGTGCAGGTGTACACGTAAGATACTGAAACAAAGTGGGGCAAAATTAAATTCGCGAAAACTACCGGGCCCTATCTATATACTTTGCAGAGCTACTGTGAACTGTAGTTGGTGGATTTTCGGACCTATCTTCACAAAACACTTTTGTTCCTCTGCATCTGAGGGTTATTCTCCTAAAATACTGGCACGAAATTTTGCAAACATAATGTATTTAGCTATTTTCGGAGTGTACATAATGCCATGCATGTGTTCTAATGGACAATGCATAGAGACATGCAAAATTCGCGTTATTTTCTGACAGCTGATTAGACTCCAAGTGACTATAGGCTCGTTTGACATCTCTCGCTGGCCGATATTGTCGTGACTTGCCACGGAGAATGCTTACACGGTAGAGAAACCAATCTCTGTAAAGACGTAACACACGTACTCATGTACGTACATGACAGTTCGTGGCCAATTTAATCGCAGATTACGCTATGCTATGTATAGAAAAGTGAAGTTTAGTCTGCTACCAAATGATAACGCGAATTTTGCATGTTCCTGAGCCAAAGCAACATGTAACAGTAGCCACTAAAGTCAGAAGCACTAATGATGTATGCTTTGACATCTGCATGAGCATCGTACATCGCTTGTGTATAATATGTGGTAATTTAAGCTACGTAGTTAATGAGACCCTAGGGACTCTAAAATACATACCCTAAGTGACCAGCGTGCAGATTCGGATGAGATGAATTAACTCTAAGAGAAACTTTAAAAAAACTTAGTTTTTTAGTAGTTTACTTCGTACTAAATTGCAAAAGACAATAATGGTCAGAATCTTATTGTAAATGTATAATTTGCTAAACCTAAAATTTTGTAATGGCTCATTGCTAAGTTACTGGTACTTCCCATTTTCCACTGAGAATGACTTGCGTTGCCATTATTATTATACTTCTAGATAATTTAAAGACTGCTGGGCCATAAATTTTACGTGCTCTGTTATTACTGAAGTTATTTCTTAATTATGCTAGTAAGCAGTGCAGGTACCAGTTTGCATTTTTCAGCAATACGCTCACGCAGGGTCTGCATAATATGATGTAACAGGATCAATTACTCTATTGTAAATTAATAATCCGTTTGTGATGTTTAGGCCCGAATGTCTGAAAAGCCAAGGAACTTATATACGAAAGTCACCTACCTCTAGCTTAACCAATGACAGTCTTCTCATTGATCGCACAGCTTATATCGGGATTTCATGTCACGACGATTACTTTAAATAAACATATTTAAACAAATTTAATTGGGTACGGTCTTAGATGTGTGCAGGACCCAAATTTATCTCACTTATTTTTAAAATCAAATACGAAAGTATAACCGTTCCAATTTTTTTGTACAACTGTCAAACAGAGTATAATTATACAGAGGACATGAATGTGTACTCCCATGCCTGACAACTTTGACACTTTCATAAATGCTTCTGTCTCGCTCCCTCTCTCTAGTTCTCTCCGAAAAAAAAGTCAATTAAATTTATTTTCGTAAATGTTGCCTAGATGTTTGTATTTAAAACGTGGGAATACTTCTACCCATGCAAATGTTTGTTTCTCTCCCGTAGGCTATAAATGCCTGTGTTCGTAACCTATCAAGTACTATCAATATTTGGGATTGATGCGACTGGCTAGTTGGACGAAAAAACATACATTAAAACATCTGTTTATGTATCAAGTCCCGTCGAAATCACCTGACTATTAACTGATTTTCAGTTAACTCTAAAGGTTTAGTGATTAGGATTTCACTGACTGTAACCACAAATTTAGATTTAGAGTTTATTAGATTTTCAAATCACACACTTATGTAAACTTATTATTGCCAACCTATCAAAGTTTAGGAAACTATATGTTGACAGTTCTGTAAGCTAAAAGCTATTTTAGATCAGAGACAAGAAAATAGGCTACTTTACCACTAGCACGTGCTGTTTAAGTTGTATCAACGTTACGAGTGGTCGTGTCACTAGCCATCATTAGCTCGACATGAGAGTGACATTTTTCATACCGTATCAGCGGAAGCCTTGGAAAGGCGAAGTACTCAAACTACATTTACGAGTAAGCAAAACTGAATTGCAACATAAGCATGACCGTCTGTAGTAGAAGGCCGGAGTTTTTAATGTGGCAACACTGCATCGGGGGCCTTCTGCCTGTCACTTCTTGACTGCCCTAGTCTATTTAACTTGTCTAGATGCAGCTTTAGTGACGTGTATACATCTACACAGATTAGGGCTACCAATGAGCGACCGGTAGTAGGCCTCCGATGCAGCGTCAAGACTCCGGCCTTCTACTAAAGGCCACGATGTAAGTTGAGATGCATTTAGCATTAGTTCCTTAGAAGATACGCTCGTCAATCTGAAGAGGAAAAGGTAAGCTGAAGAACAAATATGGTATAACCTATTTCTTTATTTGCAACTTCTACTTAGCAAAATTAAACTTTATTTCACGTCTATGATATGAGTTGCTTACAAAATGTGGAGAAAAAAAAAAGGTGTTAGGTAACCATATTCAGGACAGCATAAATAGGAAGTAACTAAAGTCAATGGCTTTTGTTGAAAAAAATTTTGCAACAATTAATTTGTTTCCTGCCCTTATGTGTACATCGGTAGCTCTGATTCACCGTCAGTTATTGGATGTTTTTAATTCTCAACGTGGCAGGATTCTACCGGCAAATCACAAACGCGTGGTATCGTAGTTAACTTGTCCTTTGGCATACATTGCAAAAAATAGTTTGTACAGTGGCCACGCGTGAGTATAGGAGCGCTAAGAAAGTATGTATGGTAGAATAGTTTCCCAGACATCCATTGTAGCACTCCAAAACTTTTTTTTATAAAACAATCAAATGTATACTGAAGTTACCAGACTTGTATTGTAACAAGTGAAAAAGTTTGCATATTTACAAGACGGAAGTATGGTAACTGTCCCATAGTGCGTTTACGTTAATCACTTCCTAAACATTTAAGGAAGTTTTTTATGGTGTAGTCACTGAGTAACATCTCTGCACAAATACATACTGCCAGTAGCCATGAAGAAATGCCTCGGATGTCCTCGTGAGGCACTGAAACAAACTGTTGCAAAATATTTTTCATCAAAAATCATCTGGCTCCAGTAGTAATAGAAGCGATGTGTCGGCGATTGTGTGTGCTTCATTATTTATTGCACTGAAGTTTAATACACTATATTTTATAATCTGTTAGGAAATTGACACGTAAGTAACGTCACATTACAATTTTTAAACATTCAGTGTCTCAAGCACTACAAGTGGTTATACAAACCAATTACTTGAACCCACGTGTCATTGTTTATATATTATGTACGCTCCGAGAGTTGGTACGATAACAACAACGATAAAGTTTTCCTATGTCACTTCTGACAGCATTATTTACTTTGTGGCTGCTAAGATATTGGCCAGAATCAAACACGCAAAAATTTGACTCAGGAAGTCACAGGTGTTAGTTAAGGGTATTGATATGAATCGAACGTAAATTTCTGAGCGTTTACATTCACGTTGTTATTTTTGTATGTTGTATTGTTGTACGTCGTTTATAACGTTTTTTCTCAAAGACAGCATTACGCCCTATATAAATATATAGGGATTTTGTGTCATATTTCAAGTACTACTGGACCGGTTGCAATCATATGTTATCCTTCGAAAGTTTATCGTTAAAGTTTTTATTTTTGTACTTTTAAAGATGTAGGTTGAATGTTTTTTTAAGCCTGATATGCACTTTTAAAGGAATTTTTCATATGTCAAGAAGTACTGTACACTCCGTTGCAAAATTTCATATATTTACTTATTGAGATAAATTAACTGGTTTTTCTTCAAATTTTGGACGAGTACTACTGAACAAACTGTAACACAGTTTTGTAATTTTAAATGATTTTTCCAAGCGTTTGCTTTATTAAATTATATTATTGTAATTTTGTCCTTTTAGAAGATACACAATAAAAATAACTTTTTTTTTTTTTTTTTTTTTTCATATTTTCATATTACGGATACTGATAGAACGATTTAAAAATTCTTTTAACAAAACGTTTTCTCACAACACGCATGAATTAATATTTGTTCTTATATTTCAGGAACATCTGAACCGATTGTAAGGTAATGCCATATTTTGACCGATCGTCATCAACGCTTCAATATATGTAGTCTTTATTGTTGCATCTCTACAATTTCAGAAGATAGTAGCACTACGTGATCAATTAAACATTTTCGGCCAATGTAACAATTCGAGATCTACATGACAAATTGCGACTTTTGTGTTATCTTGCACCGACATTGCGTCAACCAACCATCTCGTCTTTAGGTGTGGGGCGCGATGAAGGTTTGCAATGTTTTGGTTGTTGGCCTGTTTCCTACGGGACATTAAGCGGTGACCCTACTATTTTATTTGCAGAAAGTACATATTACAATCCAGCGCATGCTTATGTATTTTGTTTTTACGGTTCCGACCGGTATTTTTTTCGTGGCAGCAGTCTGAAAAAGTTGTTTTTAGCCATTTTTAGGTGCTCGAAATATATTTCTAATCAGGAAACAAAATGTCCAATGTACGTTCAGTATTATTTATTTAAAGAACTTTCTTCTGACACGCTGCGTCACAGTTCTAGCGCCAGCTTTATAAGGCTATTAACCATGTTTTGCCAATGGCTCGCATCTACTACTATTAGTAATGCTGCTACAGCTGCTTACATAACTTAATATCGCAACAACCAACATTCTTAAGGCATAACATTTTGAGTCTCGTTACGCCACTTCCTGGAGTACGGCAGAGAAGAGAAAAAGTAAAGATGAAAATAGACGTAGTAAAATATACCACGAATGAAACCACAAATTTAATGGAGTTAAATCACGGCTGTAACTTATAACGGAGAAGAATGGCCATGGTAAATTGTAGGAAAAACACTGGTCAAATAAATAACTTATAGAAAGGAACCTTGAGTGAAAAATGCACCTGGCAACTTTTATGTTGAAAAAGTTATTCGTTTCGCTCACCGCTGCGTTATTATAACATAGGATAATTGACAGAAACTATACATAGAAGTGAACATACGTTATTTAATGGTAGTTTATCTTTCGATCTCTTATAATGGTTAATATAATGTTACAAATGTACAGCTAAATAATATCTTAACGATTTGAAGTTCAACATTGAACTCTGCAAACGGGAAAGTTCATAGCAAAAATCCAAAAGATATCTTCAACACTACAGATAAATAATTAACTTAAATTGTACGGAAAGTTTCTTAACTATACATATTATAATATGTAAAGTGCTAAGTTGTGCACAGAATTTATGTATCGTTACGTAAACATTCTTAGTTTTTTTGCAAACTATTGTGGAAACATGCGATTCATATCACGCTTCCAACACAAAAAAAAAATATATAAACATTTTAAAGCTAAGATACTTCTTATTTACATTTTTTGTTATAAATGGAATATGTTCCAACGGAATTAATATACCCTAATATATTTTTTACTTTTTACATAATACATAAAATTGCAGCGTGTCGTATATGCGCTATGTGGAGTTGAACTGTTACGGAATAGTAGCTAATATTTAGTTCAACTTTTAATAACGGAAATTTTGAACACTAAGAAGGGCGTTTGTGTGTTCTAGATTCCCTGAAACCTGCTGAAAGGGAGCAATCGAAGGAGGGCAGCAATAAAAATAATATAGTTATTTCGCACCAACTACTGGAAAATGCAACTGCAGCATATAAACTGTCGGCAATGGCCTTGAGAGCAAACTACAGGTAACCGCATTACTTGGTTTTCTGCTTTACGATGCTTGGGCAATTTTAAGTTATGTGCATGGAATCCTAATTTAAAATTATGGTTAAAATTATCATGCTGGCATAGAGTAATATTCATTAAGCATAGATACGGTACCTTTAGAGCTTCCACATTTTCATCTGCTAGTTGGAATTCAGTCTTCAAATTTATTCCATACATGGCTGTGTAGTTAATTTGAGCGTGTGACGGAATGCATTCGATCGTGTAGTCTCCTTGGAAAATTTGTATTTTAAGTACTAAAAGAAAAATTGTATTGAGACAAATTATTTTGTAACAGACAAAATACTATATTTTGGTGGTAACAACAATTTTTTTGTGGTGAGTGATAAATATTTTACTCTCTCAATAGTAATAAACAATTTTGTAACTGCACATTATTTTTCGTGTGAAGGGCTGATATAGGCTACAACCGATTGTAGATCTGTAAAAGGTTAGCTATATGGAGCAGAGAGTATGTTTTTAAACATAACAATGTGTTCCGATTAGTGCAATAGGTGCCTACATCACAGACTAAATAGTAAAACAAACGTGAAGTATTGTGGCGGGTCATTTGAAACGGGCAAGTTTCACCGCTTATTGGCTGCCGAATCTGTTGATACCAGCCCCGTCTATGTTTGGTTCATGCGTGTTACGGGAGATTTCTTATTGGCCTGGCTGCCGGCTAGTATTGCAGTCGCCTTACGGTGATTGGTGGTAGGTGTCTCCACCATGCTGGCCAGCGAAGACATTTTTCTGGCGTGTGTGGCTGAGTTCGCTGTCCTACTAGCTATTTTACTTCTGCATTCCCAAATATTCTGTGCCTATAGCATGCTGGTAACTAATACACGTATGCATTCTAAATATTTCTTGAATGACTAATTGGAAGCCGTGTGCATCAAATGATTGCCAATTTTAAATTTTTTAATTTTACAGTTTTTTTCAATCAATAGATAATCCCTGATTTACAGTCTTGTTAAATTTGATATCGGAAATAAAGACCTTAATGCGGAAGTTATTTACACAGCCTTACAGTTTACACCAAAAGGCTTTAGCGACTATTCAACCGTGTCTAGTTGATTCTGGCTTTGCGCTAAAATCAGTATCGGTACCAATGTATTTGAATTTTTCTTGCAATAGGAGCAAATTATTATGTAAAATATTGTGGCCTTAAGCTATTGCTATGCTATGACGTCACAGAAAACCAAGAGTGAAACAAAAATAAAATACTTGGCAGTAGTTAACACATACATAAATAAAAATAAACCCTAAGAATACCAAGAGAAATAAGGTCGTACCTCAGGAATTTAAAAAAAACCTAACTTAAAAGTTCATAACAAATGACCATGAGAAAAACAAGGACAACTGAAAAATCTCAGAACACAAGTACAATGACAGCCCTGCTCTTTGAATTTTTTATTCTTTATTATGATTTATGTATGTGTTCACTACAGCCAAACCAGCTTGTTTTTTCTTTGTTGTGATTCTTGATGTAGTGTTCGTTTTCTGAGACAGCAAAACACTGCAATTGTGTACGTCAGCATATTTTTACAACAAATTAGCAAACTACTTTTTATTTAGACACTAGGGTTCTGTAAAAGTGGTAGTTTCATAAACACCTTTTGTTATAAGTACAATATTTAAGAGAATTTTTACGCGTTTTAGCTATCAAACATTCATATCTACAAAGTTTTTTAAACTGGAAAAGCCGACATTAAAAAAATGTGACTTTTTAAAGAGCTACGCAGTCTAGAATGTGTGTTAGTAAACTGCAGCTCTAAAAATATTTTGGATATATTGAAATTTAATCATATGTAAGCATCAATTTGTGGAGAGTTAATTTTTAAAAAAACTATGTGTCGTGCCATTAAACTTGTTTGAATTATATCATATAATTTGTGAATATAGTAATTTTGCATGATAGTTTCATCGGAGAAAACTCTAAATTGCACGTACATAAGCTATATTAATAATGCATCATTAACAAAAATGTTGATACAAAACCACAAACGTATATAAGAAAATATAATACTGTTGAACAAAGTCTCTATACATAAAATACCACAGACAATATTATGAACGATAGCTATCTGGTAGAGGTGGTTAGCAACTATTAGTCTACAGTCTTCGCAGTAGATCAGTTTCTGCCCGAACGTCATGTAATACCGAGCTAGCATTTAACAGTAATGTGCGCGTTTTTCAGTCTCCATCATAAGCCAGCAGCACTTGTTAAGTTTATCGTATTCAAATGAACGTATTTTGCGCATTAGATTCCAACAAGCGCTCACGCCTCAGCCTAGACTCTTAGTCGCTAGACAATGAGCTGATGTGCAGTTTTCTCATCGACAACTCGCCTCTATGAGACATTCACTGGTGGTTCTTATAGTTTTATAACCTAATATTTTAATAAAGATGTAATGTACCTACCAATACCTTTTTTAATGTTGTAAACCAAGAAATCGTGCCTATAAATTATTGCAAACATACCAATTTTTCGCCACTTTTGGCCGCTTGAAAATAAGCTATTTAGATTAAGGTAGCCGCCTACCCAGTCCGCCGAGAGACTTACAGAGCTTCGGCGTTGCCAGATTATTCTAAAAGTACTCGACGAACATAAATGCTGGTAATAGCATTAAAAGAACGTGAACGTTACATGTGTGTACATCCACGTCAGGTTCATCAATGCTAAAACTGAAAATTTCAAAAATTAAATATTTTTTTAATACAAATAATTTTTATTCTTTATTTTTATTTGCATGACATTGTACACTGAGAGAAAGAATTGTTTCATTATACTAAATATATGTGTTTGGGTGATATTTGCTTCAGTTAAACAATATCTTGTTGGTAAGACCAAGCTTGGAGTCCTACAAACAAATTTAATTATTTCCCTCGACCAAATTATTCATTTAAACGTAATTTGTTTGTGCCAAACGTATATTTGGTTGCTACAGGACGTCGAATAAATATTTTTTGTAAACAAACAACTCGTTACAACTTGTCAACAAAATAATATTGTTAGTTATAAGTGAAGTGCTTTGAACCAACAATTTTTTTTCGATGGACTAAATGATTTTGTTGGCGAAAATTTAATACATTTGGTTGACTTGCGGAAGATGGCAGGCTGGCGTACGTAAGCGATAAGATGGCGAACACTGTATACCTCAACATTCTAAATATAAGTTTGTGCCACAAGTAGGACGTCTAAACTGTTAATCAGCATAGTTCTAGTATCTCAATTTTAGCTACAACAATTTCAAAGTGGTTAATTCAATTGATCACAAAAGAAAATGCTATAAACTTGAAAAACGCCACAGCTGAACGACTCGTTCTTTGTGCTGCGGTCCTGTGGTGCACGACTTAACTATTCCTTTACAAATAACAATCTCGCGGTCATGGAAGCACTCGAATCTCAGTTGGTTAGGTCATGGGGAGAAAGAGGCAAGTGAAGGGATAATGGATCAAATCGCGGCGCGACCATACTTTTTTTTTTTTTTTAGCTCTTAAAATGTTAAAAATTTTTCAAATTTATAAAATGTAGTTTTTTTAGTTCTTAAATTATTGCATGTGCTTTTAATATGGCCAACGAAATATTTTTATGGCCAGCTAAATATTTGATACTGCTAACAAAATTCAGCTATTTGCCTCAAACAAATCAAGGGAACAAAATAATTTGGTACGAGCAAACAAATATTTCTTTGCCCCTATACAAACAAATTATTTGGTTGATTCAAACAAATTTTGTTTGTACCAACAAAATTTTTTTCTCAGTGTAGCCTGCAATGTCTTTATCCACTGTGATTTTTTTCGAGTTTGGTATATCAGTTGGTTTTAGTGTAGTCGTTAAAACGGAAACATGCAAAATATGACTTTAACAAGCCATTACGCGAAAACTATGACAGACAAAAAATTTCGTAAGAGCCAAATTTAGTCAAATTTTGTGTCTAAAATAAGATAAAAAATATCTGGTACAAATAAAATTAAAAAAAAAATTGTGATGAAAATTGCTCTAGACCGCGCCCTTCGAGAATAATTTTTTGGCGACCGAAAATGGCAAAAATTCACGTTTTTGCGTACTTATTTAGGTATGAAAATCTTGGCGCTGAATCTTTTAAATGGTATAAGCGTGTAAAATACACCTTTCAATTTAGTATTACCTCATAAAAATTATGGTTACCACTGAGTATTTGCAAGAGGCAAGTTCTGCACGCCATTTCATTGACTTGCGCCTGGAGGCTAAGGTTAAGCGTGGTGTGCGTACTATCTCGTCCTTACTTCTTCCGCACTTCTAGGCCTAGAAAACGCAAAAATGTTTACCCAGGCAGCCGCATTCCTAGAGAACAATATATTGATAAGCTGTTAACAGCAACGTTCTAGGGATTCGTGAGGGATGATGGACCATAAAGCAAGTTACAGTGTATTGGTCGAACTCAAGTAAAAGGAAACTTGAAAGCAGCATTGAAAATAAACGACTGGCCCAGATCAAATGCATACACGTTTACGCAAGCAATGAAACAACATGGCAACCTGATCAGACGCCATTTTTGTGCCCGTTTTCTCGAGAAGATATCTATTGACACAAAGTTTGTGCTGTTAACTTATCATGTCTGCTTTACTCGCTACGCCCGCAAAAGCCACGGCCACGATACTTCACCAAGTCCGGTATTCGGTTAAGATATATGCTGCCATACACTCTAAAATCACTTTTTTTGCTGCAACAGAACGTTTGTTGCTGCAGAGAAAAATGTTGAAATACGGGCCACTACAAATAAACTTAGTCGCAAAAAATTTTCCTTAATAGTTCAATAATGCTAACAAAAATTGCGTTGCTATTAATATAGTCTGAAAGAAATCTTTATCGTGATTTCAGTTGTAGTATTTTCAGCACAACGTTTGAGTTGAAAAATTATTATCCTTGCTACAAAAAACGTTGTACTATTTCGAAAGAAAACATTTTAAAGAAAATTGTAGTAATTCTAAAACATTAGTATTTCTACATTTTCCTTTGCTGTAAACCATGATTTTTTTTACAGCAAGTTAAGTATCCTCAAAGAAAAATCTGTCTTTGCTGTATAGCAAAAGATGTTACTGTGTGGTCAACTTTCACAAATTAATATCGTAACTTTAACGTTTTCGATTTGCAAGCTGTGTTACAGATTTTAGTGCAAGACACTTTATATTTGTTGTTTGAGTTGTGCAAATTGCCCTCGTGTGGCTACAGCACAATGTGCTTGATAAAATACGTACATATTTGATAAATTACAAGGAATAGCAATACTTTTGTACATCTATAAATCACATATTTATATACAACTAATTATTTTGAGGATAAAATTGGTGAGTGCAAATGGATTGAAACATATATACTTGCGCTTGTAGACAGCGTATATTATCCTTAATCCACCGTTAACGATTTACTGATTTCAAGTTTTTCTTTGATTCTATATATTTAGTGTATAGTAATATAACTTTACTCCTTTTTTCAGCACTAAATACATTTAACATTCACTTTATTTCAGCAAAATGCTTACCAGAGGATATTAATTTTTGTGTAAAGTTATAATTCCCGTGAAACCTGTAATTTTGGTATACAACAAAGGTTGCCTATTTTCTTGCAAAGAAATAGTTGAAAATTTAAAAACTTATTATTTTGCTTGCTACAATGTTCCTTGCAATTTTTACAAAAATATTAAGTGTATATCTGTCGGCATACGGTAAAAGTTGTGTCAATGAGACGCTGGAAGACATGGCAAAGGAATTCCTGGCTGGTTGATTGATACCACGTAACACATCTAGGTCTTCTGCACTGGTGAGGGGTGACATGATGTGAACGTCAAGCAAAGCCCACCAGCGGTATAGTCCGATACGATTCGGACATGCAAATATCCGAAGACCAACTATGCAGAGAATCGAACCCAGATCGCTTTGGTGGGACACGAATACTCAAGAAACTGCGCCGACCGCAGCCCAACTCCTGGTTGGTCTCACAGCAGAAGGCGAAGTGATCTGGATGAACATCAGTATGTTTCAAAGTGTGCTGGAGTCCTATGGTTCAAAAATTCGAAAAGAGTAAATTAATTTATGTTTGCAGTATTTTGTTCATATTCAGGGGCAATTAAAATATGATGAAATGCCCACACTAGGAAATTTTTAAAA
The DNA here is from genome assembly GCA_003012365.1 of Medauroidea extradentata. Lineage (NCBI taxonomy): Eukaryota > Metazoa > Arthropoda > Insecta > Phasmatodea > Phasmatidae > Medauroidea > Medauroidea extradentata. The sequence goes on from PNEQ01028021.1 coordinate 31,305, forward strand.
CCCAAGCAAACCATCAACCTTACTGTTGAAATCCTGCAGATGTGGCACACGGTAACTTGCCTGTTCGATTTAGTAATATAGCTCAGTGATCTTAATACCCAAATGATCGTCATGACCAATGTTTCTTGCTTGCCCAACAGTTCTATTAAAGGACGGCAAATACCACCAGTACTCATTAGCAGAAATTCAATTTTTGCTGCTGCTAGCTTGTTTGGTGGAATTCGGCGTGCTTTGCTATAAACCGGTGGTCCAGTAGTTTCTATTGTGTGAGTTACCTCACAGAAAGGTACCACAAATTTTGGGTTTGTGTGGAGTAGACCTGGGATCTCTTTGAGCAGATTGGTATAGCTAAAGTCTTGAGGAATGATGTGGGAGTTAGTGATGCCAGGATTAGTGGCAATGGTAAATATTGTTTTCAACGAAGTATTTTGGCATCTAATAGAGGTATTTTTAATATATCAGGCAACAGATTAAAGTGCTTGAGGAAGTCAGCTCCTATTTTGAGTTTCCGCACATATTCCAGTACAAAGGGCCATCCATGTGGACGGTGTGTACCTAATTAAAGTTTCAGTATAATCGTTCGCCAAATTTCTGTTTGATGCAACCATACAGTTTCTGACACTGATTTTTATTATTTTTCCCACGGTTTGTGGTTGGTAATGTACAGATATGTCCACCTGTACCTATGAGAAATATAAATGCCGAATTCCTGTCTGTACTAAATAGGTGGCAAAAACTTCGGCTCGTATCTTTTGCTGCTATCAGCGCCGAACCTTAGGCTTTCCCAACGTAGTTGCAAAACTGCATGTTTGGATACATTTTTTTTATTATCTCCTAATTTATAGCGATAACACCAAGTTTCAAAGTTTAACTATTTTTTATCAGCTGAACAGACCCTATTTCGCTGAAAAGTACTTTTTTTTTTATTTTCCTCGATTGATGAAGTAAGAGATATATTATGGTGTGTGGGACGAGAAATGACATCATCGTTCGTTTTTAGCAGTGTATTTGCTGTATCTGAACTACCTGTATCTTTTTCGCCTGTTTGAGCAATGCGAGAAAATGCAAATGTCGGTGAATTTTGTCCGATATTGTTGCCAAAGTATCCAGACCATCGCGTTTAGTGGAAAGGAAAGCTCGTACATTGACTCGTATTCTTTGTAGAAACACATTTCTAAGAACATATCCTGAATTTTATTTCCAGCTAGAGTGCGCCTTTCACGCAAGAGATGTGAAGGTTTTTTGTCCCCGAGGTCTTTTTTCCTTAAAAAGCCGCGTTGCTTTCTGCTATTCTGATTATGAAAACTCAGTTAATAGCTTTTTTATGAAATGGGTATATGGAGTATGAAAATTTGGATTGAAAATTAAGTCAGAAACTAATTCAGCTACCTCACTCTCTAGAGTCCCAACACATAGAGATACTTAGAAATCCAATGAATTAACATTACAATTGTTGTTCTTAGGCATCTCGACATCCACTCGTGACACTTCCCTTCTAATGTCGTTTCTTTCGTCCTCATCTAGCGTGTTTGCTCAAGTATAGCCCTTAATATGTATCATGTAAATTGATTTTCGCCATTGGAGCTTAATGTTTATGTGAATTGTCAGTTCATGCTGTACCTAGTAACATATCAGAGGTTAATTAGTCCTCACAAGTTCGCTGATTCATATTCCATAATATTGCTATCAAACTCTTCGAAATTATCACCGGGTGTCTGATCGCGTTGAGGTAATCAACTTGTAGAAGACAGCAATCAAAAAATTGGAATAAGATTAATTGAAATGGTTAATTAAAATTCTTACTAACGCAACAATACATCACAAAATAACATTCCATAATCTAATAATAACATCAGAACTCTCGACAGCGCACTTACACCACCAAAACAAAGCTATACTTCTATGAAGTCTATTTAACTACTTTCCTTGTTCAGGTCGTCACACTACATTCGTTCAAATAACACATTTGACTTTTGACGCTAATATTTGGTTGTTTTATTATTTTCTAAAGTGGCTTAAATTAATCTTACGGAGAATAATTATATTGCTACCTTTTCAAAGGTATATGTCTCACTTAACAATTCACGTAAACTATAAGTCACCAGTCTTGTTCGATTTTTCATGTGATATTTCAATGATATTTGCAATTGGAAAGTATGACAAACTGAAGTGTTTCTTTGGATATAGGTTAACGAATGTTGCTCAGACGCAGAAAACACGCAGTTACATTAACGGACTAAGAAGGGAATTTTATCAACAAGAAAAACAATAAACAAGCGAAGCAAGTGAGAAATTGCTCTTGTCAAAAAAAAAATACAAGTAGTTTCGAAACATAAATATAGTTGGTATATAATGGAAACCAAAAAAACAACACGGAAAGGTAAAACACACAAGTACCAACCAACAAATGTGCATGAAAATTGTGACAATAATGGTCAAAGACAGCAAGGAAAACATAAATGAACTTGGCGACCGAAATAGTGCAAAAAAACACAAGAATTTGACACGACGTTAATAGTAGGCTTCCCTCGACGACAACAGACGCTACGTTTGGTCAAATGGTATATGTTCCCGTATTCAGTCCCACAAACAATATGAGGAACTGGTATATGTTCCCGTATTCAGGTCCACAAACACTGTGAGGAACTGGTATCTGGTCCCGTCTTCAGGCTCAAAAACAATATGAGGAACTGATATGTTCCCGTCTTCAGGCCCACAGACAATATGAGGAACTGGTATCTGGTCCCGTCTTTAGGTCCACAAACAATATGAGGTACTGGTATATGTTCCCGTATTCAGGTCCACAAACAATATGAGGAACTGGTATATGTCCCCGTCTTCAGGCGTACAAACAATATGAGGAACTGGTATCTGTTCCCGTCTTAAGGCCCACAAACAATATGAGGAACTCTAACAGACTGACCCATTTTTGTCTCTGTGTTAATTTGTGTTGTCCTCGTTGTCTGTGTTTCATTATCACAATTTTTTTCTTTAAATTGATTTTCCAAGCGCATATGTCGGTTATGTGGATTTCGGACTATGTTCTTATTTCGGAATTACTTGTATGTTTGTAGTCTACAGCCGTTTTTGGCTTCTTGTTTTTTTTTCAGGGTTATTCCTTTTCTGCAACTGTGGGTTTTCTACGACTCAGCAATATTCGTTAGCAATAGCATGAATTCAGCAAAAAACTTCAATTTGATTTTCTTGCTAAATCATATCTTGCATTTTGTAACTTACTTAACTATACACATTACATACGCTTATATCATATACATGCAGTATTTAAAATTTATGTTCGCAAACTCCTATGTCTTACAGAGAATATCAAGTAAATAACATTCTGATTGTGAAACAATGCCATGAAATCTAAAGTACAGATTACTGTTGTCTTGTAAATGTGAGCTAAGTAACAGATCGATACATATGAATGCACTTATGGATTTTACGTAAGGTGGAATATTTTGAAAATTTTCGGTTTTTTCATTTGCAGAGGTGCAGTTTATTGCAAGTTAAATATCAGTGTCAATTTTTTTTTTAGTTTCGATCCTAAATAGTGTGTTCATTTATCTTGTCAATGCCATCTCCAATCACTAGTAAAATAATGCGTTAAATTAGTTTATGTTTGAAATGAATGTTCATAAGTATTCCGTGAGATCAACTTAAATTTAAAATATTTGATTTAGTTTCAAGCATGTTTAATTGTTTTACTGAGTAGAGTAAGGTTATTAATTTTAATTAAGTGCCTATGTAAAAAGCTAACAATATAAATGTGTATGAGAAATTATGCTGTTTGTAATCATGATCCTCCCCGAATTAGCATACATACAAGCTGCTGGTAAAATAAAGTTTAGCGTACGTTCGCTTTACTAAATTAAATGTTTTTTAACCACTATACACAATGCTTAATTCAATAACTGGTGAATATCTTTAAGAGCCAAGGTGTTTTATTTTTGTGACAAAGAAGCTTCTGTTAGTAATTTATAAAATATTAATATATTATGATGTCCCACTTATTTGCAATCATATGTTTTCAATATTGATTTTAAAAAATATTTTACAATGTATTGAAAAATATAATGTAGCATGTAGCTTGCCTTAAAGCATATGTGACCATTTTTATTGATTTTCTTTTATCGCAATGATTAACTAGACACTAAATGAGAGATGATTCAAACCTAAAGCTAATAAGTTAAGTACATTGACTTCGGACAGTTCAAAACACAGAAAAATTATACCTTTTTCGCTGTAAACACAACATATTATGTTTTTACAAAATAAAACATTTGGAATACGCTATTTATACCGTTCTTTCAGTTAAACACAAAATGAAACCAATTCTATTTGTACACAAAATCAGTTTCAAACCAAAAAGCTATTATTGGAAACATGTGTAGGCGTGTGAACTCATTTTTTCTATTCTTTGCCATTAGAGCGATTCGGTCAGTCTTATGTACGTTAATAAATTTTTCATTTAAAGCATTGTCCATCGAGTGAAAAAATGCACAAAAAATTTACTATTATTATTTCACAGGAATATCGCGGTGTGATTTAACACTTTGCGGTTTCCCTAATGGGACCAGTATTTATGAGTCATTACATTACGTAACACTCCACGGTAGATTTCCACCTTGTCTAAGAGTGTAAAGTACGCAGTTCTGCGCTGCTGTGACCTCGTATCATAAACACAGATTTGTATCAATTTCCGTAGACCAAGAGTGCTACCAATAAATAAGAAAGTAATTTAATATAATTTAACACTTCTGTACACAACATTTTGACAATTGAAAGTATTAAAATTGCAGTTGAAACTATTATTTAATTCATGTCGTAGTTTATACGTTACACTTTAAAACATCACTGTTGTTCTTTTAATATTTTATATACATATATATATATTTATTTATTTATATGTATATATATTTATGTATAGACTCACACACATTCACGTGATTTTTGAGCACAAGCTAGAATTCAGGCATCTGCCTTTTTGTGACGATTTTGCTGTTTTTAGCAATTTTAAGGGACTCCGAAATCGTTTTTCTAATCGACATGATGCTTTCAAACCACACTTCGTCATCGTTTGAAGTGCAATTATTTTCGTACGTTGACACAATGGGAATATGTGGAATAGTTTCATAAAAAATCTTACTTACGAACACACTGCAACGCATTTAAAGCCAGCTGTATGCGAGGCCTTTAAGGATGGTCAGAAACCAGAGTCAGGTCCGAAAAGAATGTTTTTTTCTAAAATATCTTGTCTCATTGCCAGTGAATGGTGGCGTACTAGGTCTAGTGCAGACCGGTTGCTCTAAACCTGATTGGTAGGCGATCAACATGATTAGTTGGGTGTCCGCTGAGCTTTCCTCTATTTGCGCTGTATTTACACGCGTCGTTGCAGCGTGCACTTGGTCATGTGAGCACCTTTTGTTTACACTTACTGAGGTGTGTGTGTTTCGCAACTGAGCGTGTGCCCATGCAAGCTAACGTATCTACGTTTACATTCAAATCCAACACACATGAAAACTTCGTCTGTCGATGATCCATCTGGAAAAATTTCCTTCGTAACAATTGAAATAAACCTACGTAAATTCTTGTACACATTTTTTGAGTTTTGAATTTTTTAAATTGAATTAATGACATTAATCCTCAAATAACTATTGTTAACTATTTGCTGACTCCACAAATGCCGGCTTGTTAAGGTATCCACCTGGTAGGACGAATTTTGCGCATTCAAGGCCAAGAGGTGCGGAAGCGATAAGGACGACACAACACGCGCTTCATGCCTTATCTTAGCCTCCAGGCGCTAGTCATTGAACTGGCGTGTATGGTCTTCTTGCCGCCAACTCGCCTATGCGAGACATTAAGTGGTGACCTTATCATTTTATGAAGTAATGGTAATGATAGGCGTAATTGTGTTGTACACGCCTACACTATTTAAAATATTCTGCGCTTATATTTTCATACCTTCAAAGAACCTGAAAAACACCCATTTTCGTCATTTTCGGCAGCTAGAAAATCTGCTTTAGTGAGTATTAGTTAACTTGAAATGGTTATACACACGTGTAGCGTACTCTGAATGCTATCGCTATGCAGTTAGCACTTAATCGCATTGAGCTGTTTCGAATAATCTGGTAACGGCCAAAGATTTGCATGCCATTCGGTTGCCCGGACAGAGTACCAACATAAAGCTCGGTTTCAGTCGCCATATTGAATTTTATTACTTTTCAAATTTTTGGAATTCTAATAAGAAAAATGTTAAATATGCGACTATACTTCAAATTCTGTTTAAATTTCGCTACAGTACAGACCTTGCGATTTAGCTGTTAACGTATAATTACTCCGCAATATGTGTGGCAAATTTCTTTATATTCATAATTCGCCCGACAAATTGCAACCTAACTACACATTACTAGCTCTATTGTCATGCTTGTATTGTAGCTCAAGGGAAATATAATTTTAGTAATAGTGGCCAATTTAACATTTTTCTTCAGAATTCCACAAAAGCGAAAAATAATAAATTTCGATATGGCGACTGAAACAAGAGTCTTAAGAAGGCCACCTGCCCGAGAAGCCGAGCTGATAATATGTAGAGATGATGGTTTATCGCGGAAAAACTCGACTGTTGGCTGGGTTTCAAAGAATGTTAAGCTTACCATAAGATCACTGGATTTTGCATGTACGTGGAGCTGTTACCCTATTCGACTGAGCCAATGAGATTCCCGGTATTGTAATACTTGGTTACTGTTATTGGTCTGAAGACAACTATGGGGTGTCAGGCCTATATAACTCAATCATAAATGCTGCAAGAAACTGCGGTGTTTTTAAGGATACGTCAGCACAAAAAATGTTCGCGAAATATCTTCAACTCTTAGGACCCCTATTTTTCGCGAAAATAATTTTGCCCCAGTTTGTTTCAGTGCCTTACGTACACGTCTGCAGTTCTACTTCAGTGTTATTGGCAGCGTGTCTTTGCGAAGAACCGCATCTCTTTTGACGGAACCAATCACTGTAACTTACGTGCCGCAACACACGTCTGTGATTTGCCGGAGAATCCCAAGGCTCGTGAGGGTTAAAATATCCAATCACTAGAGGCCGGAAAATTCCGCGGATATTAGAATCAAATATCCTACCATTTTTACACTAGCTGCTACTCAGTGGAGCAACATACTATGAACGAATAGACGGGGCTTGAATATGCATAGGACATATATATACGGAAACTGCATCGCGTGCGTAGTTAAGGTTTGCTAAGGTGTAGCATTTAAAGAAAGTTACACATGTACTGTCCCTGCATCGATTTAAGGTATCCTCAGTAATCTTAATAGCTTGTTCCCTCACGACTGAAAATGGCGGTTCATTTTATGCAGGAAAATCTTGAAACAAAACGTTAAAAATATATGTAACCATGTAAAATACACGTTTGTTATTAATAACACGGCAATATTTTTGTAATAACGCCGCTGAAATTCTCATAGATGATATCTAAAGGCGAGAAGACTGCACGTCGGTTCAGTGACTTGTACCTAGAGGCTAAGGTGAGGCGTAACTAGCGTGTTGTGGCAACCTTACAGCTTCCACACTTATACCCTTATAACAGTGCTGCCTTTGGACGTCTTTCCCCGTGACACCAGCATCGTTCCGTTTTCCACAGAAAATATTGTATATAAAACTTATGTATGACTGTTAGATATTATATAAAATTTCATACGTTCCCATTTAAATTTCAAATAAATTGGCAATGTCTACGTATCGCATTAACTGCGCAATTGTGGTGGTGCTATTGACCCATTATTACTGGTACAGCTATTTACAGAAAAATAAAAAAACGTTGTGGTTCAGGCAGTCCGAAGAATTTCAACCCGTCTCAAAGAACGCCTTGTAAACGTTCAAAGTACAACACAGGCGAAATCATACATATCCCAACACAACCATGAAACACGGTACTGAATTCTTTCTGTTCGACGAATCCGAGCGTAGTTTGCAAATATTCCCAACTACACACACAAAATAATCAGACAATTCATTGAAATTAGTAAACGCACCAACAATTTTAACAGAGAATTTAATTATATCCTTGGTAAAATTTCTAATCCCTTTCCCCAAAACCATACTCATACAAAAATACAATGCACCAGTAGGAAGCACGACCGTGTCTGATTAGTAGGGCCCAATAGTTTTCGCGAAAAGATTTTTGTACCACTTTGTTTCAGTGCCTTACGTGCGCACCTGCGTCTCTGCTTTGTGGTCAGTGATTGGATACCGTAACAGCCAGCGTGTGAAGGTTAAACCCGCAAATCGGAGACATGATGTGTGGCAGTTATCCGAGTACTGATTGGCACAGTCAAATGAATAACGACTCTGCGCTAAAACGCTCTGTCAATAGCAATGAAGTTGAGCTGCAGGTGTGCACGTAAGGCACTGAAACAAAGTGGGGCAAAAATATTTTCGCGAAAACTACCGGGCCCTACTGATTAGTGAGGACCCCAGAAAATCCGGCAAAATGTTCGCGGCCAATCACAGCGCATAGTTGCTGTGATCGGATGTAATCAATAGGATACATATACGCGCCCACACAGATGGACCTCAATAATGATGTGATCATTGAATAAATTTTTGCAATGGGGTTGTATTATAAACATTATCCAGTCAGACTACTTGAGTTGCTCAGATTGTTCGTGTGCTCGAAGACTCGGAACAGATACCGTTGACGAAACGTTGCATCAGTATCGTTGAAGCGAGCCTGCTATCATCATATCAGTTATGTTTGTTGTGTTGTCTTGTCTACAATCATTTCTGTTACAGTGTAAATTTGTGTTGTTTATCGTCTGCATACATCATTGTCAACATTTTAATGCACCTTATTTGAACCTTGTCTATTCTGACTTCCCTTTATCGTTTTTTTATATTATACTGACTACATTCCCATTTTGGAAATTTTTTTGTTTTCGTTTCCTACAGCCTTTTCTGGCTTCCTTTGTGTGTTTCATATATTTTATTTTTAATTTTCTCGTGATAATTTCTTTGTGTAACCGTGGATTTTTCTGCGACAGTTAAAAAACCATTAGCTACCAGCGATGTATATCCAGTAAAACACGTCAGTTCTTAGTAATGACAGAATGGATGACGGGAGTTATAAGCGCCTTTGTGACACCTTACAGCGCGCATTCTGTAGGTTACAAAATGTTTAATACGCTTACTATTAATTGTTTCTACAGAACTTACTCATTACTTCTGTGATTTGCCAAACAATTGCTGTAGTACTTTATTTATAAGTGTGAAATGTAATTAAACCTGTATTCTTACGTCAAATTTTTCGAGAAGTCAGTGAAGCGGAAAGTAAGAAAGAAATTAAATTCTTTCAGCAGCTACTGTTATAAAATATTTACAATAATAAATCGTAACAAAATCGATTAAATATCGAGAAGGCAGTCGAAATATAAGTTATTTGATTTCGTTCTCTGGCCATGTTAAGATGCAACGAACCTATTTAATTCTATGCTTGAATTGAAAGTGTCGTTTTTAGATTTCACACTGGTAAGAAAACCAAGAAACATGCGTTTGTTTTATCTACGTCATCATATATAAAGGGGACATGGTTGCTGTAGTTGCTAGAGCACTCGCCTCCCATCAAGGCGATTCGAGTTCGATGCCTGACGGGGTTGATACCCGAATTTTCGCTTGTGGGAATCGTGCGATGCTCCATACTCACGTCATGTCACCACTAACTTGTGTTAAACACCAATATGTTAAATGCTTATAAAAAATCTCTTCACTTCGTCTATAAACGTCAGCTTGGAAATCAATTTAGAAGGTTGTAAATAGAAGACGTATACAAATCAGGCCGCTTGCCCGTTGGAACTCCTCTGCTATGAGTCATGACAGGAGACTCAGGTCGAGAAATAACCGGTTTGACCTCGCCACGTAAGAGTGACACCGAACTATTACGTTAATCTGAGCTATACGTCACTCACGCCAGCTTTTGTAAAGTCTGCCATACCAGCTAGCGTATTAGCATGTGTTCCAAACACTGCTACATTTATTTCTTAAGGATGATCAAGTGCGAAAAATTCATAATTTAATATTTCTATGAAATAGTGTGAGTACAGTTTCCTCTTACGAAACTATTTTAGCTTGCATAGTTTTCTCATAACGGTGCGTCAAAGTCAAAATTTACGTGTTACGCTGCCATGCAAATAGGAAAACCAATTTACTTACTTAAATTAAATAATTCACGGTTAACAAACATTCCATGAGCCACGCCAATAAAACATTTAGAATCCTACACGTAATACAGGATGTTGCAAAAAAGCACGGCCAACTTTCAGGAAACATTACACACACACACAAAGAAAGAAACTATGTGATAATGGACATATGTCCGGAAACGTTTAGTTACCATGGTAGAGCTCAATTCCTTACATCTCGTTAAATGTCATCGTAAAAACATTTCGTACAGACACTGTTCCAATTACCCAATGGAATGTTTCGTTAGAATGAACGTTACTTCCTAGGATGTTCAAAATGACTTCCGTGAGCGAGGATGCATGCATCTACACTCCGCCGCAAGGAATCCCTGCTTTCGTTGATGTATCCCTGGAATATGGCGTGTTGTGTCAAGTGGCCCACCTGGCGGTGAACCTAGGAAGTAAAGTTCATTGTAAAGAACCAACCCATTGGGTATTTGAACATTTTCTGTACGAAGTGTTATTTATGATGACATTTAACGAGAAGTAAGGAATTGAGCTTTACTATGGTAACTAAGCGTTTCCGGACATATGTCCATATCACATATTTTGTTTCTTTGTGCGTGTTGAATGTTTCTTGAAAATTTGGCCGTACCATTTGTAACATCCTGTATTTTAATTTTTTTTATGAAAACCCGTAAAAGTACAAGAATTTTTTTAAGTACAAAAATATTTAATTCTTTGTTACATAGCTGGCTGGTGAAGGGCATGTTTGTGTTTGAGGTGACAATCGTCGAGGCGACGCCGGCCGGCACATGTATTTTGTTATCACAAAGTCGTAAAAGCGCGCAGTGTTCTCGCTGTAAAGTTTATACTGTGCGACTATCATTCTATTAATCCCGTAACTGATTCAAAGTCCAATGTCATTTTATACCTCAATACCGTACCTATAATGACGCTGAAGAGCTTTAGGTTAGCACTTAGCTGGTGAGGGGTGACATGCTGTGAGTATGGATTAGCGAAGGATTGAAGAGGCTTGGGACTTGTATTAACACACTAGGACAGTTGGTAAGCGGTGAAGTTTGCCCGTATCGAACGAGCCGCCACGTGGTTTCACCTAGTAACTGACAGCACGGAATTTCATCCTCGTTTTCTCTCAAGTTTTGATTGGCTCAAAGTTCTTTAGGGCGGGCGTCAACGAAACGCACACGCGTTTGAAATTAAGCTTGTTAAATCTCAGCTCGCGCTATTTTCCACTAAGAAAATAAGGATGCCAGATAAGGTCATGTTATAATTACAGACTGGAAAATTTGGTTAACTGACCTGTAGGCTAGCCTCCAAGAGCATGTGTGTATTCAAGCAGGCATTATCTGCTCACTGGATTCTCGATGACGCAGTGATACGGACCTGCACTTAGTTACTTCTGTACTATTGGCTAAGCGACTTCCTTGAAGCGTCAAATAAGTCACGGGCCAATTGCAAATAAGTGTATCAGTGCTATATATTCTTATTTCGCGCAAGAAGTGTATTTCGAAGATCTTGCGCGAGTTAATCCAGCTTTAGAACAGCAACGCTGAGCACCAAATTCCGCAATTTTTCCTCGCTCCGTTTTCTTTTACAGGTTTCACGCTGATAGTCATACTTACCGTAATAAAAGGAAATCTTCGACATGTGCGGCTCTTCTCATTGATGTTACCATCTCGGGAAAATGCAAGTAACCACTGCACTTTGAAGCGTTAATTTATGAATCATGCCCTCTTAAGTGGGAGTGTCAGATAATTTCCTTGTATTTTTGTTTTCGATCTATAACATTTATTCAAGTTTTATTATCAAAATTTTCTCACTGACAAGACAAACGATATTATTCTTGATAAACAGCTAGATATATGTATAATAATGAAAAAATTCATTAATTTAACACGCATAATCCATGCAAGTTAATCATAGGTTCACTTTAAAGAATAATTACATCCAATATAAGATAAACATAAAACACTATTATAGTCTCCAGAATTCATCACAAATATCTTCTGTGCCTCAAAATTACCACATTTACCAACAATATTTTAAAACACAAATTATTGCAGAAAATAAATAAATAAAACATAACATCTAGCTCTCCCCCTTGGACGGGGGCCTCGAACCGCGTGCTTGAAATGTGTTGCTGTGTGTTCGTAAATACGTTTTTTACTAAAATATTCCACGTGTGTCCATTGTGTCAATGTACGAAAATAAAATACACTTCAAACGATGACGAAAAGGTATTTTTAAATGTTAACGTCAATTAGAATAATTGTTTCCGAGCCTCTCAAAATGGCTAAAAACCACCTTTTCAACTTGTTATATCTGAAAACTACTGACGGGATTCACACAGAACTGTTTAGAAACATACATGGGACCTTCCTTAAAACTTTTCTCCAATAAAAAATTGGGTCACCGCTGAAAATGTCAGCCAGGCGAGTGATCTGCGATACCACTGCACGCTTCTTCAGGGTCAGGCGATCTTGCACCATATGAGCTGGGCAATATCACATTTGGTGCCGTGTCTCACTCACACAAACACACACACACAGGTAGTAGGTTGACACCTTAATATGTCGTATAAATATATGTAGGTGGTTGTTTTAAGTCACGAGGTCTGCCCGTGCAGAGCGAAATTTCAACTTGAAGAGTTCTAACAGTAACCATACCAATTTTAAAACGCCAACGTGACCTTAACTTTCTTGCTGGTTTTTAAGACACAAAATGTGTGAGGTCGATTAAACCTAGGCACGTGACTAAATAAACATAACCCCAGCAGGTTACTTCATATAACCGTATAGTATTTGCTTTGAGGTACATCCTCTATTGTGTCTATAGCTAGAATTTAAACATTAAACGTATAGTTCCGGTCACGGTCGTAGAAGAACAGGTCTGGACACTCGTCTTTCTACCAATGTATTTTACTTGATCCCCTTGTTGTTTGGCTACAGTTCACAAAGTCACCGAGAATGATCTGCATCTTTGGCGCTGCAGTCAGGGCGGTCAGGCTGAAACTCCGCCCTCTTTTTTCCATTGTTAACATTATAATGTAAATAGAGATTTCTGGAGCCATGATTTACAATTGTGAGTGAAGGAAGTATTTCATAAATTAATAAAAAATTCGTTTTGATAAATTGTGTATCTTAGAGGAAGGGAAGTGGGCGGAGTTTGAGTCCGACCGCCCTGATGGCAGCGCCTAAGACGCAGAGCATTGTCGTGAACTTGGTGAACTGCAGCCAAACAACAAGGGGGTCAAGTTTCCCGGCGAGTGTCAAGACCTGTTCTTCTACGACAGTTGTTCCGGTGTTACTTTTAACCCTGAAAATAAAAATTAGTTGCAAATTGACTACAATGCACCAGAATAAATTTTTTCTAGTTCATAAGTAAACGCTTTTTGCTACTCAAACGTACATTATATATATATATATGTGCGTGTGTGTGTGCGTGTGTGTATGTTCGATAAACTGTCTAGTAAAACGCCTTCTCAAAATAGGCAATATTTTCCCTTTGCGACACATGCAATGATCGAAAAAATTTTACCGCGTTCTCTTATGTTTTCTCTCTCAATCTAAATTGATTAATATTCACTGTTAATTGTTGGGTTTCTAGGATTTCAGATGGAGCAGTTCTAACAAAATAAATCAGTGATAGTAAAAACCACTCATGAACGAACACTATTAGAGTGTAGACATTCCAAAACTGAATCAAAGACTATTCAGATATTTTGATTCCAAAATTTAATAATTTACTATTCTAGTATTTCGATTCAGAGTATAGACACCCGAAAATCGAAACAGTGAATATTCATTGGTTTATAGCAGTCGTATTTTCCTGATTTAATTTGTTGAAACTTCTCCATCGGTACTTAATGTAAAACACAAGATAATCAGTAAACATTCTCTGATTCCAATTAAGAATACACGCTTTTTTATGTCCTATACATACTATCTAGTAATTACTTTTCAAAATTATACTTGGTGAATTGTAATGCAGATAATGTTTAGTACAAGCAGTTAAAGGCGCGTATCCGTACAAAGCTAATAATTCATATACGAGTGGGACTTGCGATTGTGGCGTGACTTTTACGTCTCGTGAGTCGTACAAGGACAAGTTCCCACACACGTTCTCCCGCCAGCACAGGCGGACGATCAATTTCACGAGTTTCTCAATAATGTCGAAGCATTGCAAGTTGTATAGCTGGGTTTCCTGGAAACCAAATATAATTGGAGCACTTGTCTTTCGTTGTTCTCAGAATTCTTTCGAAATGAGCGTGCGTTTCCATTATTGATGCATAAAGTCTGTGTTTTCCTACATCTTTCTCGCTTCACCTCACTTTACTTCTCATCTCCAGAGCGTGGCAGAAACATATCAAACATTTATGACATACTCATGCATTATAACATATATTCTGACCATTTACTACAACTCCGTTGCCCAAATGTAACAACGTAAGGAAATTCGCTGCGCGGTTCTAACAAGATGGTACCGTGGCACACACATCACAGACATCTATGAACGTCCTAAGAGAAATGTTTTCAGTGTGCCTGAGCTCAGTACTTAGTGACTTTTGATGGTCGGCTCGTTCTCATGACCTCGCACCTTGTGATTAATTTTTCTGCTGTTACCTGAAGAAGCAAGTCTACCAACGTAAGCCGCTAACTATAGATGACCTGGAGTCTGTTGTCCCTTACAAAATTGTGGTAGTAAAACCAGACATTATCAGGAGAGTAAAGGCCTCTAAAGAATTGAATACTTGGGTATATATGACCTTAAGTTTTCGTTACTTTGAAATTGTCGTCAATACACAACACAAATGTGAAGTTTAAGTGACGTCAGTTGAAAAAAAACACGAGGATCTTTATTCCAAAACGAAAATTTTGAGTTGTCAATCACTGAATGTTTGCAGTAAAACATACCACGTAAATATTCAGAAAATGAACCCCAATTATTGAAAAACTTATCGTATTTTTAATTATTTTCAAGAAAAAATAGTAGCGCTATCTGTTAATGAAACTTACAGTTTACTTACGAATATTTCACTTGCGCTTCTTACACAGATTTGTGAATGTATTTATAACAACATTGTTTAAATTTCCTGAAATCCCTTAGCTGAAAAATAAAACTATGCTTACAAATAAACCTTTTTTCACTAAACAATAAGTATATTTTGGCTGTCTGCAAACGGCTATCTTGACTTTGACTTTATGTGTTCAGTTTATCGAAAACGTAAAGTCAAGGCTGCTTGACTTTAGCTTTATTGTCACATGTGTTCGCTAACAAATGTTAACTATTTACAAAAATTTCGAAATTTAAAATGGAACTCAAATTACGAACAACGGATCTCGATTTAAATATGTGCTTGTGAATTTCCTGCAACTCCTGCTATAGAAAGTTCTGGGTTGTCTTTAGCACTCCTGGTCATTGGTTGAGGTGGCTAGAGATGCGGAGGAACGCAAAAGCCGGAAAACAGGAGCGTACAGAGAAAAGTCCCCAATCAATGTGTGCGTCCACCTCATTTCCAACTTACGAAAATTTTAAGTAATTCCACTTGAAATCGAGCCCGAATTTTCATGGTGGACTGCAAGGTGTCTATGCGTTGCTTCGACATATCCCCTACCTCGTCATTACTTTGTGTCGAACGAATTCATACAAAGAAACAGTGAGTAGATTTCGATGCATAGATACGTGAAGTACTTACCTAAGAAAGATGAACAAAAATATCTTACTTCATGGACATTGTTTGGTAATATAAATATCCTTCATGAAATCAAAAATTATTTTAATTTCATAGCACTTTTCCGTACAAGAGTTTCATCCAGCGTTCTGGGGCTGCGGCGTCCGAGTGGTCAGAACACACGCCTTCCACCAAACCCATCCGGGTTTGATCCTCGGCGGGGTCGGTTCCCGAATTTTCATATGTGGAAACCATGCCGAATGATGTCACTGGCCGGCGAGTTTTCTCGGGGACCTCCCGTTTCCACGCCCTTCTCATTCCGGTGCTTCTCCATCGTAGAACCTAATTTCATGTCATACTTCGGGGTACTCAGTTTGCCTTCGGGCTCCTATTAATAAAATCTGCGTTTGGTGTAAGATTTCCTGTACATCTGTTATCCTCCAAAATGGTATTATTAATTCAGTGTTCTTCCATCAAATGTCCTACTTTTGTGCAAGTTTCCGGAAATGGACAACACGGCATTTTTTTTCATCAGTAGACACACTGGTAAATCGCGGCAAAAGTTGATTGTTTGCTAGGCTCTAACATGCTATGTATATAAAACTGAAGGTTTTGAACCTATATTGGATATTGTTTGTATGAAGCACTGTGTCCCTCTTCAACAGACCCAATTAGAACTGTACAGTTTTAACACAGAACGTGTGTGATTTGTCAGAAGACTGTTCACACGTGTCACGATTGAGATACTACAGTTTATTGCAGACTATGTTAAATATTTTTGCAATTTTCCAGTGCCTCTAGTCATTAATAGTAAAGAGGTTTAAATCAATTGAACACAGTCAAACGAATTTTTTTTAGCTTTTTAAGCGTAATGTAATTTACTTTTAATATTCTACTGCGTGATTACTCAGCGTTGTATAGGAATGATTACACGATCGTCGAGAGGATGCTGTAATATTATTCAACATTTCCTGTTCATGATGGCCTTCCAGAGCTTCCAACCTACCGTTATTCTCGGATTGTAAACATGAGCATCACCGGTTAGTTAAAGATTACAGACATTAACGTCTCCCAGACCGGTAACATCGGCTTCAAATGCTTTGTCGTGACAGCGCTTGCTGCTGGATTCGCCGCTTCTCTCATCCTTGCAGCTGGCGATTATTTACATCTCCGTGGAAGGTCACATTACGTCTCCTTTCCAATTGCAATTTTTTTACTTAGCTACTAAAGTACCAAGTACATTTGGGGCTCATCAAATTTAATTCAAATTGTTTCCTTAAATTATTATCCAGTTGAATCAGTTGCATTTTTGTAGCATAATATCAAGTTATTTATCCTTAAACAATAAAAATTAATAATGTGTGAATTTAATTTAATATAAATACAAAAAAGAACGAAAACATATATGTTCGTTTTTATTTTATATCTGTGTCACCGTCTATGCCAAGTTATTTAACATATCTAACACAAAAATTACGAAGTTTTAATAATCAAACACGGTTTTGGTAGTAACAATTTCAGACATGATCATATCTCATAATAAAATTGTACGTTCGAAATCCTGGATTTCTATACTGCAAATGAAAATCTTACTTTCACAAAATATTCCTAACTCCACCTGGGCTAATAAGAGTCATAAGAATATGCCGTATTAAGAAACTGTTAGACATGCCTGAGTGAGGTCTGGTCATGAATGATAATTACGAATCACTACATACATGCATACGCGTTTCAATTACTATCACTTCTCTAAAGTGAAGTTTGCGTAAAATAGCTGAAAATATATAGAGATGCATAGCAGAGTTTTACATTTATTTTAACGCCTTTCAACGATAGATTTTCTACTGAAATCTCATAGATAGAGCCCACGATTTTTGGTGAAAAGAATTCTGCAAAATTTTGTTTCAATGCCTTACGTGCTCATCTGCAGGTCTGCTTCTTGATTATTGGCAGAATGTATAATTGCGCAAGCGTGACTCATTTGACTTGTGCCAACAGGAACAAGGTTACGGCGACACCACACGTCTGTTATTTGCGAGTAGAACACTAGACGCTGAGAGTTAAAAACAGCCAATCACTGACCACGAATTAGAGCTGCACGTGTGCACACAAGGCATTGAAACTAATTGTTGCAGAATTCTTTTCACCAAAAATCGTGGGCTCTACTCATAGACATTCGTTGTTCTAAATTACATCAACAATGAGAATTCGGCCACATGCAGTCGGCAGTTGACTGGTCTAATTTCCGCTCTGGCATTTAAATATGTACTACTTCATTAGGTCAAATATATACTTTACCTTCGACTATCAACTGTTCGACTGCAAGCTGTTGATAAGCGTTCAGAACTTGTCATATTTGCATCGTCATTTCCGACGCCTTTTTCCTAAAGGAAAAGAAATAAAAAATTTACAAACGTAATGGCAACATAATAATAATTATTTTTCGTATATAATTTTGGGTACGGAAAAACGTTACACCTATAGGTAAAGGAAAATAACCTCCACTAAGATAATACTTTCTTTAGATTATTTACATCGCAGTTTCTTAAAAATTCCCCTTCGCACTGTTTATGAAGCATAGCATTAATTTATTGGCAACCAAGTTTTATATTTTTTTAATAACAGAAGTATTTACTCCAACAATTTGTTCATAAAACATTGCGAACAACACTTTGCTGACTGCCAACTCCGGACTACACAACAGCCGGCAGAAAGCTCAGTATGGTTGGACTGTACCGACAAAAAGACTACTCATCAGTTAATTGCAGTAATTATAGGGGCGATTAGGCATGTAAGTACTTAGCACTCTCGTGTATCTATTATACTCGGTCAAAAGCAGGGTAGCGGTTGAGGTAGCGACTAACGGTGATCTTCTCCCACCAGGGTGATCCGAGTTCAAATACCGCCGGGGTCTACCCGCATGTGACAAGCGTGCGTACGGAGGGGTTTCCTCGGAGAACCTCAGTTTTTCATTCCGGCGTTGCTCCATGCATACCTCGTACGATTCCTCACCAGCGCTGAAAATCTCACTGTTTATAGCGATCAAAATACCTTCTAGCTAGAATCTTTTCGCCTACCCGTGCTCTTTGGGTCTATTGGCGTGTTTTATGCAAAACGATAACAGTTACTACCTATAAGGTATGCCTACCCTACTTCGTGATACTTAGGCTTCGAACTACAGCAAGGTGAATACGTTATTTAATTGTGCTCTATATGGTCACTATAGGTACGTCAATTTCGCGGATTCAGCTGGCAGTAGCCTAGACTGCTCAGTCCTGTACACACACTGGATAGAGTCGCCTAAATATTTTACATTTCATTGCAATGCAACATACTATGCTTAGCAAATGCATGATTCTGGGCAAATGTTTACCCATAAAGTTGGCAAATAAAATTATTTATGATTGATAAGTAGGTTTTCAGAAATGAATTTTAAAAACGTGAAGATATTAAATGGTGTTTTAGCATTTATCTAACACACGCTTGCTTGAACAACCTTCTCTGGGCGCTTTGCATTCACATTTTTATCGTATTTTTTTTTATTTTGCTCCTAAACGAAACATTGCCTTATAAATGCCTGGCAAATATCCGTTAGCATATTTGATGCGTTTAAAGTATCGCCTCAATTTTAATACGAAAAACGTCAAACAGATTGTTTGATAAAACCAATTAACCTGAAACAAACACGCTATTTTTACAGTATTCACTTAAATAAATTCCTTATACATTTAGACCGTTCAATAGAACATTGACTATTAGTTACTTACGGGCCGTACTCAGTTTATTGAGATAATATAAAAATATTTTTATTGCTTTGTTTTTTCACAGTCAACTTATTTTATTAACTAATATATATCATAGCTCTGTGCTTGAATAAGTGAAGTGGAAAAACGCTTAGCATGTCAAAGATCCTTAAAATTTAATAGCACGGCATATTGAAAATATGCGCCTGGATTTATTAAAATTACTGTGTCGTATTCCCTTACTCAGTGCTGACTGAGTTCGGTCAAATCCGGTTCACAAAATATACCAATTTCAAAGGCCTTGTATTCTAACACCCACACAGACACTTATAAATAAACGAGATCGCATGCGTTTACCTCTCTTCCGGGCAGTATTTAGAAGAATCGAATTTACGTCATTTCATAAAAATAACTAACCAAGTTATTATATTTAAACAGTCTTATCGTAAAGGATCAACATACATAATAGTCAAATAAGTAAATCTGAATAAAAGTTTATATCTTCTTATCAGAGTTAATATCAAATATGAAGCACTTAACACAAAAAGGCATGACAAACACATTAAATGTTACTAGGTAGTAATTTTTGTACGTCAAACAATACCCGGTGAAGTTATGTACATGAATGTAAAAAATTGGCATTTAAGTAACTATTAAAACTAAATAAATATTATATTATTTTTGAATACTAAGGAAAACACATCCCGGAAAGTCACACTGGGGTAACTGAAACATAGTACACAGAAATAACCGTTTCTCTTAAATTATAAAACATACTGTAATTGCAATACGTACTCTGTGTTATTTTTCTATAAATATTAATAGACCTTCTTGTTACAAAACCTAATCTGCCTAGTAATTATGAAACATAAATTTAGTGTATAAAGATACGTGCATATGGCACACAAATGTTCACATACACAGATGCATACCTTCTTATATTCGTAAAACATGCATGTGTACATACACATAAATACATGATTTCACTCGTACATGAGTTTGTACTATCCTGTGTAAGTACGTAAATGTGTTCACGCGTGCACATTTCATGCCAATATTCTGGTGAAACAATCCTCACATATAGAGGAACAAAAAATGTTTTGGACATAGGACCGAAAACTTACAGTTTCTGCGCTACAGTACACACAATACATGACGTATGGTTGATAGCACGCGGGCAGGATCATGTTGCTATTGGGCGTCATTACAGCAAGAAGTCCGCAACATGTTACTACGCCAGCTGCAATTGTGTAGCTATACACCAGAAAAAATGCTCTTCATACAACAGGATGTGACGTCGTGTTGTGATTACACTGAGTGTCATTCAAGTTGGTGTGGTTACACCAGTGTAACTTTTGCAGAAAAAATTACACCTGGTCTGGAGATAGTTAAGTAAATGAGTGCTAACTGGGGTAGTGTAGTAAACGAGTGCGCTAAGTTAAAACTAGTTACGTTTTGTCTATGAAGATTTGGTTAATATAAAGTGTGTTTGAGATGAATGTTTTCACAGTTCTTGTAGATGATAGTGGAATATCAATAGTAAACGGAAAAACGTAATGTATGTTATGTAAGGGGTAAATTTTTATGTGTATGGTGGTTAACACATTGGTAATAATATAACCTCAACATTTCTCATTATATTTTTAAGGTAAGCCTTTTTGGTTGAATTTTGTATCTTGTAATTGCACATAGAAATAATTTATTAAACGGACACTAATTCTGAGGTTCTTGTATGATATGGATGATCGACAAAATAAAAACTCCGGCAACAACTGAATGTCATCATTCAGTTACAAAAGAAATATTCT
The DNA here is from genome assembly GCA_003012365.1 of Medauroidea extradentata. Lineage (NCBI taxonomy): Eukaryota > Metazoa > Arthropoda > Insecta > Phasmatodea > Phasmatidae > Medauroidea > Medauroidea extradentata. The sequence goes on from PNEQ01028021.1 coordinate 52,735, forward strand.
AGCTCATAAACATGCCAGTTTTAAAATGTATTCCTATGTGCCATTATAAGATTCAAAATTAAATAAAAACTCACATTAACTTACATTCGAAATATGAAGTGTTGAGCACATGTTGCCATTATGTGCTAATCACCACACACATTCCAAATCCCCCCACGAGACAAACGTGTATTAATTTTAGTCGTAAACTAGTGTATTTACATTATTATTTTCACGGACTTATTTTACTGGTCAGTCCTTTGACAAATATTTATACACAGTGGATTCATGCGGCACAAAATTCGCCAAAAGTCGTTTTATTCAACGTCGCTGGTGTACCTATATCTACACCAGCCAATCCTTGGTGCAACTGCACTGCACCACGCCGGCTGCACTGGTGTAGTTACACCAAGTTTGAATGATACGAAGCTATTGCATGTGAAATGACACTCTTTCACAAGTAAACAATAAATTGTTCAAACTGATTCTCAAGCAGAAAATTATTGGTTGAGTCAGGCCGAAAAATAGTTTTGTAAGTTTACAAAATTGTAGTAAATATTAAAGGAAATTCTTGAAAATATACAAATATGTCTATGTATTTACATATGTTTTGTGCGTTTTCAAATAATAACTGTAAATATACAAATAAATTCTTGCTCATCTTATAACAATTGTTTGAGGTGCCATAAAAATTATTTTGGTAACCAGTTTCCCATATTTTTTTTTTTTGTGAAAGCAGAAAATATTTTGTAAATATATGACAGGTCATCGAAGGATATTCTAATGATAATATTGGAATAGTTAAATTTGTATTACCGTATGCGACAATGACTTTGTACAAATGAGGTGACATTAGTACTTAACAAATATTTTTCACACATGGTAACTCTAATATGTGTTACCAATTTATCCGCGTAGATTACAAAGTGCGAAATATTAAAATTAAGTTTATTTAATCATATCCAAAACTAATTGAAATTACGCTACGGAACACCGACCAATGTCTAACAAATTAATGACCTTCATCCTAATTGAAATCTTAATAAATAAATACCAATGTAATGTAATGCCAAGCTCTCGCGTTTATACTTTTTAGGTTATTAATTTTTACGCCTAAACGAGAGCAAACAAAAGAATTTGGTTTGGCAGTTATGTTTAAAATCGCCATCTCCATGATGTCTAATTTTTAAATGCCGTAAACATTATGGTTTTAGCTAATTATGTAAGCAACGGAATTCTGGTTAACTGTCATTTTAGACGGAATCGTATAATTTTGATCACCGCGAAAACTATTTTAAACAAAACTGCCAAACATATTTTTATATCTGCTGTCGTTTCAGCTTAAAAAAATTATTATCGCAAAAACATTATAAATAAGAAAGTATGGTCTTAAAAGCCAATTTTCATGGCGGCAAAGCTTCCACAATGGTAAGATATTTTAAGAAATTTTCATTTATATGTAGATATGATGGTTAGAGACATGAACTTTTCGCGAAAAGAAATTTGCCTCATTTTGTGTCAGTGACTTGTGTGCACCATTGCAGACTTGCTTCACGGTCAGAGATAGGATGTTTTGACAGTCGTGTGTCGTGGGGTTTTACACGCAAATCACAGACGTGTGGTGTTACAGTAACCTTATTGTGATTGGTACAGTCAAATGAGAAACGTCACAGTTCAAAGGCACGCTGTCAAAATCTATGAAACAGAACTGCAGACGTGCACATAAGGCACTGGAACAAAGTGGGGCAAAATTCTTTTCGCGAAAAGTTCATGTCTCTAATGATGGTTCATTGCGGAAAAACTTGACTGTTTGCTGGGTTTCAACATACGTTCCGCTTGTCAAAAGATTACTGGCTTTCGTTTGTACGTGGCACTGTTACCCTATTTGACTGAGCCAATAAGAATCCCACTATTGTAAAATGTGATGCCTGTTATTTGTCTGCGTATAGCTACGTTGTGTCAGACGTATATCACCCAATCATACATGTCACAAGAAACCATAGTGTTTTCAAGGGTATGTTGGCACAAAAATTTTTCGCGATATACCATCATCTCTATTTATAGGTTATTAGAATTCGAAAGTCCGACTGCTTGGATGAGTGGTTAGAGTTCCTGCCCAGAGGGCCAAGGATCCCGGGTTGGAATCTTGGCAGGAGATACATATTCGCAGTTACCTCCCCGGGTTGTGTTGTCATCCCGTCTCCATCCTGCAGGAAGCACTGGTGAACAACCGCAGTATCATAATTTCCTAGTCGCATCTCAGATGTGTACCCTGAGGTTGTAACCAGACCCAGGGTGAAAACTCATAGGGCCGCGGTGGTTGAATGTTGCCGACCCCCCACAGTTCAGTGACCGGCCGCTTGGCTCAGTGGTTATCACTCCTGGCTACTAGGCCAAAGGTCCCGGGATCGAATCCCAGCAGGAAAGTGTAATTTAAATTCATTTCCTCGGATTCACGACCTGGTGTTTGTTTTCGTCTTGACTAATTACACAAAGTCATCGTACAAATTACAAAACTACAAATTCAACAAAAACTAGGGAATTGTCCAATAATAATTGTCCTAGAAGCCTAACGTTTAATAAAAGTAATAAGTAATTTAAAAAGTTGGTGCAAAAGGTTCTAGGTTCGGTCCCCAGGTCTGGCTGGGTATAAATTTGTGTTCGTTCAAGTGGTCTCAAAAATCCGTCTCTATACAATTGTCTCACACAAATTACTTGGGGTTACTCAAGTAAGTCAAATTAAAGAGGGGAAATCGTTTGTACAGTGACGAGGCGGAAACTTTGCCAATGTACCAAACATTTTTTGTTGAAAAAAAAATGTTCAGACCATTTGCCTCCCACCAAGGCGATCCGGGTTCGATTCCCGGCAGGGTCGGTCCCCGGATTTTCGTATGTTGGAATCATGCTGGACGATGCCGCTGGTTGGCGGGTTTTCTCGAGGATCTCTTGTTTCCCCCGCCCCTTCATTCCGACGTCGCTCCATACTCACGTCATGTCACTCTTTGCCAATCTATGTTACGTGCTGACAAAATATATATATATATATATATATACACATATATATATATATATATCACGCTCACTGAAAACACATCATTATCAAGCATTCGTCACATAGGGTAAACCTATCCCACCACTTGATACTAAGTCATCGAACTCAGTACCAGAAATATGTTTAACGTTTTAATTGTGATCTTGTATGTGGTACAATTTTCACTATTGCCGAAACTATACATGCCTGCCCTTTGTTGGTAGCCAATAGTTCGAAGCCCGCAAAGTAGTAGTTTTATCAGGATATTAAAGTGTATCACGGTATAGCCTATGGTCGTTTACTCTATATCAGGAGCATTAGTAGGATTTAAAACTGCTCGTTGATGGAAAGCTATAGAGAACTACGCGAGGATTATTTAATAACTGCGAAAGAAGTATAAACAGGACAAAGATGGTTGTGGCGCCGTAGCGTCACCGCGCGCCCTCAAAATCGTCGCTTCAGCGGCGATTTTCCACCTTTTCCATTCATATTTCTTCTTCCGTCTTCAATAGCCTCTAGAATTTCCATAACTTTCCTAAAAATTTATCTTCTTTCCCGACAAAAAAATCTCTTTTCACACTGACTAGAAGTTCTCAAATCCACATGATTTCACCTCATCTAACCGACTTATACTGTTGAAATATTTGTGTCTTCTCCTCCGTTCTTTTAAAATAACATTGTTTATAAACTCGGATGCTGAAGACTCGTTTTCTTTATTTCTAACGTTGTTTAGTTTTTATTTTATATGTTTAATACGTACACTATTGTGTAGCTTTTACCGATATAAAATATTCGTTTTATACTCTTATTTACGGAATCTTACAATACAAATTATCTTATTAATTGGTATGCGATCACTTTGTTTATTCGTTTCCTAAAATTGTTTAATTTTATTGTGTAGTTATTTTACAGAGCCTGAATCTATTAAATGGATACCTACTCTATATAAGACAATAGGCAGAGTTTTAAAGTACACTTCGAGTGTCTTTACGGTAAAATAATTAAAGTGGAGGTTTTTATTGGTGTAAAAAGTCTGGATTTCATATAAACACCAACATATATACGTTTAGGGGAACACAATTGGAAAACGGCTTTGAAAATGTTCTTCTTATTCCAGTTTATTTTATTAGAATAGAACGCGATTTATTTATAGTCCTTGGTATTTATATTGGGAGTCATTGCAGCCTTGAAGCATAACATGTAATCGGTTTTGTACCAATTATTTACTTTTTCTACAAAAATCGTAGTTGAATGGTTGTAAATATGTTGTTGTTTTACGGAAAAGACAAATAAACAGTTTTAACTGCATTTATATTTGTTCGTATGCGAAATTTGATAACCAATAGAACAAATTTCAATTTAACATTATATTTTAACTATACAATTTAAAATACGAAATTTGTTTTACCATGGAGATGTACCGACGATTGGTAATGAAATGTATAATGGCTGATTAGAAGGTGAACGTGGACTCTATTTGCTTTAGATCTGAAAAGGATAAGATTTCGAAGAACGAGGAAAGAACGGACTGTTGAAATCAAGCTGACGTTCAGAAGTTGTTCATTGCACCATTCATATTTTCTTCCTGGAACGACACATATGTAGGAGAAAGAGTGTTTATGCTTACAGTATCTAAGGCAGTATTTTACTCACGTATTTGGAAATGCCATAATGATATAGCTTGTGCCACTGGAGAAGAGTAGCAGGAACAGGAAGACATACCGAAGTTCATTATTGGTAGTTTAGCTGAAACCGAGCAAGGTGGGGCAACAGTAATACATTAGACTCGCATTCGGAAGAACCCCGGTTCGATATCCGGCTCCGGACATCCTGATTTCGGTTTTTCATAATTTACCAAACTTGCTGCATGCGAATGCCGAGATAGCACTTTAAAACAGGCCATGGCTTATTCCCCTCTTGATCCTTGCCCTTGTGTAAAACTATGTGTGCCCTCACCGTAGACAAAATGTTAAGACCAAAAAATAAAAAATAAAAATAAATAATTATTTAGCTGAAGTATGTTATTATAATTTACTATTTTTAAAAACTTAGCTTCAGTAGCGTTTAAAAAAATGTAAGACACTACAGTATTTTTTACTTTTACGCTGTTGCTGTGTTAAAGATTAACAAAATTTTAATTAATGTCACACATATGATGCAACAAATATAGTTTGTTTAAGTGAAACACACTTGGAACTATCGTTTAAAAATCTTTTGTCCTGTACATAATTTATAAGCATTGTTAGTAACACTGATACCATGCAAAAGTTCGAATATTCAAAACAATTTGCGATTGTTGCAAAACTTTGTTGCTATGGGCACTGCGGGCTGATGAACAGCACCGTTAGTAATTAAATGAAAATTGCTTGTTTACAAATAAACAATACTTATACGTAATAATGGAGCATAACTGCTTCAAACAGGTTCCAGTGCAGGCACATTAACTTGAACTGGTGGTGGAGGAAATAAAACCAGATAAGCGAAGAAGTGGTTCTGGGGACGTGCACATAACTACGCGACGCTGTCTCTGGAAAGTTCTTGAAACTATCACCTTCAAAACTCTCAAAGTGGTTGTTCACCCAATCCCAGAAATTGTGAGTCTAGGCAGGTCTTCCCGCGTCCAGCCAGCTGTTTAGTGCTGAAACAGGTTTGCGGTGGGAAAATGGCACGAAGAGGTAAGTTACATCATCCAAACAGGTGTTACATAAACCCGAGTAGGTAAGAGGTTCTTACGTAACGATATTTTCAATGTCGGGGTGAGCTGTGCACTCTGTGCAGCTTTGCACTCAGCCTAATGACGGACGCAGATCTGAAGCAATTTGCCACGCGCAGTCAATAATCACATGGCTCCCAGCCGACACCACGGGTGGAAACAGATTGGTGCGAAAGTTAGTAAAGTATTCAGCTGTATTTCCATACACCACATTTTAACATTTTATTATGGCTTGCCTATTGTTAAAAACTTTTGTAACATTTCTTTGAACCTCAATAATAATTACGTGATCAATAAACTTATTTTTAAACAAAAACTAGGCTTCAACAGTCAGCTAACAGTTAACAAGTGTTTAGAGAGCCTCCTTACCTGCGATTGAAGTATGCTGCAGAGAAAAGCGAATCTTCAATTTTGACGTAACTACTTAGTGTGTATTACATTTGTTAATCTTTGAAAAGAACAACGCACCCTTCGACATATGACTCTATAGGTATCAAAAATACAATTTGCCTAGCAGAAAAATTAATTTAGAATCCTTCAAAATTACTAAAAACTGCTTTTCTTGACTGCCGCTTGGGGGTATACTCGAAGGCAGAAACATGAACCGAACTGTTGGACTAAACCGTACTTCCCACAAATAATTAAAGACATGGAAAATCCGCTGATTTAATTACCTAACAGCTATACTCTATTTGGCCAGTATTTTGTTGCTTCTTATTATTGGCTCAGCGCTCTTCAGTACGTGTCAAATAAGTCAAAAGCCAACCAGGAGTATGATATCAAGTTACAGTGTTTGAATTCTAGCTTGTGCCCACTACAAAACGCGAAATTTTCAGGTCTCAATAAATAAAATATTCGGTCACCACTTGAAGCCCAGTTGAAAAAAAAAATAGAATAGTTGTGAAGTTTTGCGCCTCACAGACAGAGCGGTGGACGAATTGTTAGACAATTCACATCCCACCAAGGCGATCTGAGTTCGATTCTCGGCGGAGACGGTCCCCGGATTTTCGCATGTGGGAATCGACCCGCTGATCAACGGTTTTTTTTCGCGGATTTTCTCATTCATTCACCTTCTCATTCCAGCGCTGCTCCGTAGTCACCTCAAGTCACCCGTCATCAGCGCTAAAAACCTATATATTGAACGCTGACCAATAACATTTTCACGCATACAAACACAGCTTATTTAGGGGTTTTCATCTTCACAATCACGTATCATACTTAATGTTGATTCTTAAAACTACGTACACTGACGCAAGGGCGCAGATAAAAAGTCACACTATTTTGTATGAAGTCTAAAGGGAGTTTTCCTGGCCAAGTTAAGAAATGCCACAAAACTCAGTATTTTTTTCAAATGACGAAAAATTATTATTATTCGACAAAATAGTTTTACTGAATGAACAAAACGTACCTGACAAATATTTTCATGGCACTAATGTGCAGATTTGTTTGGATGTATTTAATTATTTATTGGGTGATTTAAATCACCCTGAAAAGCACAAGAACTTTTCGTAGGGGAACCGAAGGTAAGGGAGACAGCAATTTGAAATGAATTGACCACAGCCATTACTAAGGTGCCCTTGCCTGACGTGATTCCGAAATGAACTGAACATCCAAAATCAGTATGACCCGATCGGGAATCGAATCTAATTCCTTCCGAATGTGAATCTAATGCATTACCGGCAATCCAACTCTTTAGGTTGTTATACTGTTCCACCTCGCTCGGTTACATACGTACATACATACATGCATACATGCATACATACATGCATACATGCATACATACATACATACATACATACTTACTTACAAAACACACACATACATAAATACATACATTTTTGTCTTCGCCAAACATTTTTCTCGGTGACATACATCATAAGAAACTTTACCGTAGGTGTTTGAATGTCAAACTGTCTAATATGTAAGTAACATTTTTAATATTTAGCACTGTACGTTAATCTATAATTGTTTTTCCGGTGTGTACAAATTGTATATCATGTTACAGATTTGTTTGTTAGTGGCAAAATCCTACAGTGGCATGTAAGCTTGCAAACAATTGCCATTATTTTTTTACTGTATTCAGAATTTTACACTTAAAAGAGTTTTAGAACGCATTTTAATATGGTTTTTATACTCTGTGAGTGCCTCACGAATAAAATGTGTATCACACATTTTAATCAAATGGTGTTATTTACAAACTATAACGTTTATATAAATATTTAAGAAAACGTAACGTGCTTATTTTTTTTTACAAATCAATTAAGAATTAGTAAAACAATTTTTTATTTAAATCGTTAACTGATTTTATACTTTAGTAGTATGATTGAACTATGGGGCGAAAAAATTGTGCGTGTAAAAATTTAACACTTAGTCTATTCTAAGACACTATCTCAAAATCTAAGAATACACATGTCTTACAGTTTATAAGCACTGCAAAAGTCCAATACTGATACAAACATGGGAAACAGAGTTAAATTAGTTACGTGTTACTTGTGTATTTTATTTTCCTTATTTAATTATTTATTTAATATTTTGTTTTCTACTACCAATCATGGACGTTAATTTTGTGAGCTAGTAAAAAAAGTATACTCCGATATTAAGCGGAATAAATCAGTGCACCTTTCTTTTTACTGTTCTATTTTGCTGTAGATATAAAATACTAATCCAATTTTATGACGAATTAATGAAGGTCAATGGTTTTATTCGGTAAGATATAAATAATTTATAAAGTAGACTGCCTTATTAGGAAACGGTGGAACTTTTATACTGTACCAACATTTTTTTTTTATTTTTTTATTTTAGCGGGCTAATGCCACGCCGACATCTAGGTAATTAGAGACGGTTACACACAACTTTACTCACGGACGTGATCTAGGAAAAGAGTCAGCAATTTCCTATATTAGGGAACCATCCCAGCATTCGCCTAGTGTGGTTTAGGGAAACAAAGGAGAATCGAAATCAGGATAGCCGGAGCCGGGATTCGAACCTGTACTCTCCAAAATGCGAGTTCAACGTGTTAACATTGCGCCACCTCGCTCAGTTTGTAGTAACCTAATCATTTCATACTATCCGGCACAGCTGGTGTACTGTTCTTTTTCAGCAAGACATTTATAACGTGTTAATATATTCTGTCGTTGCACCAGTATTTTATAACAACGATGATGTAAAATAAATTGTCGAAATCTTCTTACCTGATATTCCTTGGTAAATACATGTAATCAATACACTAGTAGGTAACAAAATTCTGTTAAGGGTGTAATATAGCATTTTGTCCAATGTCACAGACGACTACAAATTTCAATTTAATTGTCAATTAACCTATGTATTTACTATTCTATGACCATAGTTACCACGTGCCAGGAAGAATGTAAGTTTTAATCGTCTATGTATTGAATGTAGGCCTATAATGTATTGTGTTTTTGAAACTTTAATGACTTCTACAGTTTTGGTATCTATGCTAGAAATAATTTGTTCCTGTTACATGAAGGTCCTTACAACAATTTGTTGTACTCTATGTATTGCAATAAACAAGCAGTTGGTCTTCTGACTTGGTTTGTTTCCTTTACAAGAAACTTGGTTGGTTTTCTTATAGTTATTTTAATCTCTTTAACCCGTTATTTAAATTCTTCAAAATTTAATCGGCCCCACGTTAGGCGCCAAATTATTTATATTATTGTATGTACAATGTGAAACTTTTCTTTCACTTCATTAAACGATGAGACAAATTGGAAAACCAACCAGTATTTCTGTTACTAGAGCTACTGATCAAATGGAAACTAAACGCCTGTAGAAGTCATAAGAATATATATTTAAACAGTATTTACACAATAGAAAAATAATGACTTCTACAGACAAGTCAGGTTACCTAGATAATAAAATAAGCAGAAATTATAACAGTGTATGGAATTTCAGATGATATGTTTTACCGTGACCAGGGTGATTAACTCGGGTATAAAATCTATAAAGTCATAAGAAGAAATTGCTATGAATTAGTATATCCTGGCACAGACAAATTGAAAGGCAGGTATAATGTAACCCAATTACGCAAGTATGTTACTATGGAAGAGTAATGGTTAGTATCGAGAGAAGTTTGTTATGATACTCACACATGTTTTGCACTAGTTTTAACGACGTAATGTTTCGGAGGTACCCGAATGAATGGATTAAGCGTTTGTTAATAGTGATGCGATTTGCCTTAGTTGCAGGCGTAGTAGTGGTTTGATCCTGGAGCCAGTGTCGCCCAGTACATTGTTTTGCATCGGCGTGGGAGTCGAGTTGCATTATCACTTACGTCACTTTTGTCATACGTCACGATTGCTATGGAAATTTATGTTCGAACCGCCACGTTTGAAGAAAGAACGAAAAAAACTCTTTGGCGTTGTTTAAGTGTGGAAAATGTGTGTTACAAACTAGCGTATTAAATTTGGGAAATATATAAGATTGGAAAAATATCGGCTTGTGAAACATATTATGTCTATCTAGGGTCATATGACTACCGAAACCTTGTATATACATAATGAAATATTTATGGCTGTGTGTATTATGATGTCGTCAAATTATAATTATTTTGCAAACCTCAGAGAAATTGTTGTATACATGTGATGAGGTCGACGAACTACGAGAAGAAATACTCGAAATATATGCTAGGCCACTGGTCTGATTGAGGAATGTAGATCATGTGTATCATCTGACTCATTTTGGTCTCGTTACTTTCATAGAAACAAAGAAGCACCCTTGTTTCTGCATGGTGCAGATTTGGTACCCAATTTCAAAATACAGATACACATCATTTGTCACACTCATGGTTTGGATCATGACCAGGGTGGTGTATGACGACCGAACTGTAATGTTACCGGATAGAATAGTGCAAAGACAACATCGGATCGTTTACCAAAGACAGATGGAGTGTGTATATTAAGTGGTGCCGGATAAAAACGTCACCTTCACTATTATTAACTTTTTAGTGTTAATACGTCACACATATTCAACAGGCTCAGGTAAGAACTGAATTAAGGAACTGTTGAACTTGGTGTGATGTTCTTTGGGATTTGTATAAACTGTGGGTAACCCAAAGAGATAATAACTTTCCATAGAGAATAGAAGGTTATGTGATACCGTAGCACAAGGCACTGTGCACTAGTGTTAGATGGACGTCACCACGTAAAGTGTGTGGTCTGCTCACTTTTGTTGGTGAGTTACGGAGAGAACTACAACGTCGAGACGACGAGCAGCATGTGGTCATATTACCGTATTTCTTGTACATAGTGGAAGTACATTCTAATGTTTACTAAATATTGAACTTGAAAAATTAATGTTATGTTACAGCGAATAGAGACCGACTGTCATAATAGTGATTATTTTAACTATTTTGTTAGTCGTCAAAATGTTGAATTGATTAATGTTGGAATAATTTGTTTTCCTTTTAATATATATTAATAGTTTTAATGATATATCTAAATTGATAATAATTTTAAAATGGGCACTAAGGGCAACTTGAAGTTTACATTAAATTATCGTCAACTGTTTGGAACGAGTATGTTTCATTAATTTGTTAGTTGTTATTGTATTTGTTTAATGTTAGAGTTCCATGTTTATTATGTCAAATAATTGTTGAGTCATTGTTCAAATTAAAATTTATACTTATATTTTATGATCGACGAACAAAATCATTTTATGTCAGGTCGTATATAAATTGTTTTTACGTCTGGCTGGGGTAATCTGTAACCTATCATTTTGTCCAATGTTACAGATGCGTATAAATTTCAATTTATTTGTCAATTAACCTAGGTATTTACTATTCTATGACCATAGTTACCACGTGCAAGGAAGAATATAAGTTTTAATTGTCTATGTATTGAATGTATAAGGTATTGTGTTTTGGAACTCTAACGACTTCTACAACTTTTATATCTATGATAGAAATATTCTGTTTTGTATCACGAATTACAACCTGATTGGATCATATTGACGAACAACCCCGGGGTTAGCTACGAGGAAAGTATTGACTGGAATTCGTATTGCGACGTTAAAACAAGACAAGTAGTTAGTTGAAGAACGATTGAGAAAATTTTATAGAAAAGAAGAATGTTCCCATCGATGGTGCCGAACAGACGTGTAGTAAAGAAGACCTGAGAATTTCTTCTACGAGACGCTAAGTTGTTCCTACGCGTAGTTAGTAAGGTCTTATTTTGTTTCTACGACTACTACCTGGAGAAATACATTTGAAATTATCCACGATGTCAACGCCGAAGAATAATATTCAAGGGAATTATAAAGAAGAGCCTGTAGTTTAGGCCATTCCATAGTCCACTTCGTGTTCGTTGCTGTCCTGGGTCTCCGAGGTCTTCAGTTCGACGGATCCACCATTCGATGAACGAGGGGAACGAAAGCTTCATCCGAGGACGAAGAGGTTGCAATCGTCTTACAAGAACCAAAAGTAATTTATCCAAGGACGTGAAGAACGTCGTCGTATAAGTATTGAGGGATGATCTAGAGGCAACTGTCCCGTACTAAGACATCCTTGCTAAGACCCACCGAAAGTACGCCGTTGTGCCAAGTTAGTTTTTCGTCAAGAGTTGGAAGAAAAAATTCTAGAAAATTTTCGATAAATTCCCGAAAAATCAGTTGATTATGCAGAACAGCTGTATAGTTCTTTTTATATCTAAATGAGTGTTATTTACTTGAAAATGAACAAAAACCTAAGATCGATCTGAGATTTCTTAACCTGAGCTAGCAAAGAATTTAAGGAAGTTTATAAGCTGTTCCGGGAACAAACAGGATTCTAGAAACGTCTAGAACTCAGAAAATTACGTAGAACCGGGTTTGTATGTTAAGTGATGAACAGTTTTGTACGCGAATTAATCACCTTGGTCAAGGTAAAAACACATTATCTGAAACTCCATACACTCTCATAATTTCTGCTTATTTTATTATCTAGTAACCTGACTTTTCTGTAGAAGTCATTATTTTTCTATTTTATAAATTCTGTTAAAATATATTTTCTTATGACTTCTACAGGCGTTTCGATTCCATTTGATCAGTAGCTCTAGTAATAGAAATACTTGTTGGTTTTCCAATTTGTCTCATAATTAAACAAAGTGAAAGAAAAGTTTCACATAGTACATATAATGGTATACTGATATTCCTTGGTAAAAAACATGTAATCAAAACATTAGTAAATAACAAAACTCTGTTAAGGGTTAAATAATAAGTTATTCAATCCGCTTTGAAATGTGTTATACGTAAGCAATTAATAAATGAGGTGGGCAGAGAAGGTAGAAGTACGTGTATAGACTGTAGTGTCATTAAAAATGGTTATTCTATTAGCATGGATAACCGATTGTCATTTCATATTTTTATCTAAATATTTATCACCTTTTAACATATACTCAGATAAACATTTCTAGTAAATAAAATAATTCGGTGAAGGTTGATGTATTCGACGTTATTCAGCTTAAAGAAATTATATTTTTTAATACACTAGCTATTTTCCGCGACTTGTAATGCCGCTTTCAGCCGTACAAAATTGCCGTATAAGTACCCCAAATTTTCTTCAGTAATTCGCCAATATATATATATATATATATATATATATATATATATATATATATATATATATACACATATATATGTATACATCCAATATGTTAAAACAAATCCCAAAAAAATTTGAAGATATAGAATCAAATTCTTGATTAAAATTTTTCGGTACTTAAATTGTATATAAGTAATAAATTTAATATTGTTAATGATGTAAAAATTATAAATTACGGAAACAATTGTATTAGTTTTCTAGAGAAAATTTGTCAGAAAAGAAAATTCCAAAATAGCACAAAATAATGTAAAGGGTCATTTATGACAGTTTCACATTTTTTGTTTCGTTCTGCACCCTGTCGTGTTTCGGCCTCTCCCCCCCCCCCCCCGCCAAAAATTCCCAAATCACCTTATCTCATTTCATAAATTCTTTTTACAAACTTTTCGAGTGCATTCACCACAACCTACCAAAGTTTCATTGCAGTCGGATGAATTGTATAGAAAAACATACATTACAAACAGACAGACATCTATTGATTTATGTATACGTTATGTGCATATATATATATATATATATATGCATGTATAGGGACTATACATATTTATTTCATACGTACTTATATAGACATGGATATTTGATAGCCTGTACTTTAAAAACCAGAAGTCTAACCATATAAAAAATCATTTTGGATTACCGGAACTAGAAATTAGTCATCCGTCAAGCTTTTATTTATGTACGCGTGCATATACGTCATTTGAATGAGAAAATGAAAAGCGTAATTTAATTATCAAATTATGGAAGCGTGTACATACATAATTTTTTTTGCTACCCACAACACATGCACACACACGCATATTATATGTATACGTAATTTGCATTTTATTTCGGCACTCTAGACCTGCTCATGTGCTCAGTTAATTTGAGGATTTCGTCAACATAAAATTACTCCGTATGCACCTTGTCCTCGTTCGAGGATTATAAATATTAGGTCAAATATGTTTACTCGCCAGCATTTTTTTAGCCATAGATTTATGTAACCACTGGTAGAAGACACAGTGGGAACGTTCAGAGAACTGCATTTCCTTGTAACAGATTGTATTTAAAGTAGGTAGCACTTAAAATTTAATGATAAATCGGCAGAACTAAGCAAACGAGAACAAATCACAAATTTTTTTTGTCCCGATCTGAAACAAAAAGTGTTGCATTTTAGAAAACAGAAAATTTTTTCTATACTTTCCATGTTTTAAATGCATCCCAATAAGTAGCAGTGTTTGTAGTACATGTATATGGATAATATAATTTTTAACTGGCAATATTGCATAAAATCTGTAATCGTGTGATTTCCACGGTTATGTTACGTGTACGACGTGGTTCAGCCAAGTGCTAGATGTCAAATGAAATCTACGAGTTTTAGAAAAGAATTATGTTTCCTGGTTACATAATCTTCAGTTACATAATGGAAGTTATGTTTTTTTACTAATTATAATTCCGTAACAAGACAAAAGGTCTTAACATTCCTGAAAGCATTACATAATCATTTTTTTAGCAAACTTAAAAGGATTTTATTATTGCGTAATGAAGGTCAAACGAAATTGGATGTCTGAAAGTTAGGTTGCTGTACTGGAACAATGACCAAAACAGGTTCGTGAATTTGGCAAGAAACAAGTTATACAGAACGTAATATTGGCAGCAGTTTATATGTTATGTGAAGCTAATCCACTTCACAGAAACAACGAATATAATTTAAAGAGTATCTCCCTCGACTAAACTTTGAACCAATGACGACGTAACCACATTCCTTTCACGAATTACGATCCGACCGAGTTGCGCCGACTTCTGTAGCGTAGTCGACAGAGTAGCGGCTTACGATACGAGGAGTGCTGAGTTCGTTTCCCAGGTACGGCTGGGTGTTAATTAGTTTTATCTTAATTCCCGCAATTAGTCTCCTCCGTTTGCCACAACATAATATGAGTCACTGGCCTAGCAGAAATGCTGATAAACTTGTCAAATTTTGAAAAAAAAAAATTGAAAGAATTTAAGAAATTAAAAACAAGAAAAAGATGGCGCTACGGTAGCACGTTGAAATCGTATTCGTAAGGACCCGATTTCGATTCCTGGCTCCTGCCATCCTGGTTTTGGATTGGTTTCTCGGGGTTTGCCAAAATATCTCCGGCCAATAGCTGAGATAGTTCCTTACGTTCCAATGAAGTGTTTCCGTTATTAGAACAATTATTATTTGTTTCCACGGAATTTATGTGCATTAAATCAGTTTATTTCAAATAAATGTGCTGTACAACCCAAACATGTTACTAGAAATACTTAATAACGTGAATTTACAATTAATTCTTAAACCCTGATAACCAAATACATTTGACTCAACGCAGGATTTCTTTTTGAATTAAAAAAATTGCTACCAACATCTGATACAAATGCTGCCCAATGATTACCATCGCCCATCTGGAAAATATTACATAGCAGCATAATCAATCATAATATAACCATTAAAGTACAAGGGATGACATTCGCTAATACGTAAAAAATACACGTATTTTATCGCCTATAGTTACACGACGAGTACTTTTAGTAAACAGCACAGCACATGGAAGCATAGTGAGAACGAAATCAGTACTTATTATTCTTGTCACTGTTATATTAAATGTCTTATAACAAATTATATCTCCAGGATCTATATCGGCTAACGTTTTAGCAGCATTGTAATTAACATGATGTTGTTCATGTATAATAGCAACTTCTAGTAACCCATTTGAAGTGTGACCAAGTGTGAATTTTCAACCTAAAATCAAAGCGAACATCAACAAGACGTGCACTTTCGGTAAACGTTACAACATCTACAAAGTACTGTTTTTCTTTTTGTAAAATTGTTTTTTCCAATGAATACAAAGTCCTATTATTTGCACCGACATATCTTCTTATTTCAGAATGTTTGTGTGCAAAACAACCGAAGCAAGGAAAAGTCTGATTTTCTGAATGTATTCTTCTGACTGTTATTTTTAACAGAAAATATAATAAATCGTAGCTTTTGTCTGTAATTACTTGACTATGCAAAATCATGTAACAATTAATGTTTTCGGTCATTTACGTAATAAAAAGCTATTCATAGCTACGTGATAAATCTTTCTTGGTGTATAATTTAAACTCACTACTAAAAATTGCGAAGGAATAGTAAGAACAAAATTTAAAAAATTAGAACTAGGAAGCTTCCCCGTCTTATTAGTTCACTGTATGGCTAACCAAGGTCTGGCCTTAGTAGATCTGTACGACTGGACCGGAAGATCTCCTGTAAAGATTTTTGCCCCGCTATGTTTCCATAATTAACGTGCACGTATGCAGCTATACTTCATGGTTATTGGATGCGATGTTTATTTGTGCGGAGTCGTATTTCATTTGGCATCGCTCGTCTGTGTATTGCGGGTATAAACCCGAGACGTTGAGAGTAAAACATCCAATCACAGACCACAAAGCAGAGATGCAGGTGTGCACGTAAGGCACTGAAACAAAGTGGTGTAAAAATATTTTCGCAAAAACTTTCTGTCCCTAGTTATCAATAAAGACGGGCAAATTACGGGTTAATTTCTGCCAGCAGACTAGAACCCAAACAACTGTAGGCTAGTTCAGCTTCTCTTGTTGGCATACAATGTCGTGGCCTTCCACAGAGAACGCTTCTGGCCAGTAATTAATAGTTCTACAGTAGAGTGAACAACCTCTTCTAAAGTAGGAACTCACGCTAATTACATCATATAGAGGCTCGTGGCCAGTGAAATCACAGGTTAGCCACTTTTATGTACGCGTCAATGGATTCTAGTGTCGCACCAAATAATTACCTTAACTATGCAGATTATAGTCTGTTTCATGTAATTTTTTCATATTTTGACATTTCTCTTCTGAGATGTGTGTCTGGCAGTTCCATTGTTGGGAGATTTAAACCTGCCTTGCTTCCTGGTAAAGTATTGTCTACACAATCCTGTTTACAGACACACTTCTAAGAAGTGAACTGTCAAAATATGGAATACTTACATGAAACAGACTATACTACTTATTATAAATAGTTTATGAGTGAAGTTTACTGCCTTCTATGTCATATTTAATGACCGTTTTATACTCAAGGAATGTAAAACCGTCATGTTTTCTTGAACGATGAGTCACGTGAGTACGCGTAAGGTTTACAGGTTATACAACAATAAAAATCAGACATATTAATAAGTTTAGAATAAACGAACTCAAACAAACGCCAGGAGAAAATTACCTTGAGTTTTGAAGTAAGTTATGACCGACTATTTACGTCCTGCTGCACCGACGTGATCGACACGCTTTACTTAACCGTTACTACCGCTGCTGCAGTGGAAAATTCCTGCTCCGAAGAGGAACGGAACCACGCAGGACTGCTTGGCTCAAGCTGGCGCTAACGGAATCAATTCATGTTTGACGGGTTTGTCGTCCTAGGTAATTTGTTACTTCCCTTCGCTGATCACAGAAATAATAAGAGTGCTTACGTAGAGACACGCTGACGATAACTATTGAACGAAACTTGACGTAAATGTATACCATAGCCGTCTCCGTAACATGGGTGTTTGGGAAGTCTACTTGTAGTCACCTAAATCCTGGCGTAGCATCTCTAAGCGGTAACCGAGTGTTTGATTATTAGTAAATCCACAATTTTGTAACAAAAAATTTTTTGTATCGATTGGTTTCAATGTCTTATGTATGCATCTGCAACTCTGCATAATCATCAACGATTGACTATTTTAATTCTTACTTGTCTTTGGTTTATTCTGTAAAATCACAGACGTATGGAGCCACAAGACACGTTGTCCAGTGGCGAATACAGTTCTAGGTTTTAGGGGGGGGAGGAAGCCCATTCCTAGAGCCAGTGATTTTTGGTAAAAATAATTCTGCAGCAACTTGTCTCAATGCCTTACGTACACACCTGTAATTCTGGTTCGTGGTCACTGGCAGAATATAATAGGGCAGATGCGTGGCTCATTTGACTGTACCATACAGAACAATGTTACCGCGGGTAGGTCCCCGACGCCGAAAGTTTCCACTAACTTACCATGAACCAGAGAAACAGATATACACATAAGGCATTGAAACAAATTGTTGCAGAAAACTTTTCACCAAAAATCACTGGCTCGACGCATCCCTACAAAAAGCAGCTACGACTAGGGACAGGAAAATTTCGGGAATTCAATGACCTGCATGTTATAATCAACAATCCTATGCTTACTCAAGCCCTGGCCAGCTGTACACTAGCTTCTACTCAGTGGAACAGCAGACAATGAACGAATAGACGGGGTTTGAGTATAGGTATGGTCACATTTTATGGCGAAAAGATTTTTGCAACATTTGGTTTCAATTCGTCATGTGCACATCTGCTGCTCTGCTACATCGTCTGTGATTGGATGATTTTCCTCTCACTTTCCGTGGCGAATTACAGACGTAAGTAGTCACAATAATCATATTCTGATTGCTGCAGTCAAATGAGGAAAGTGACTGAACAAATACACGCTGCCAATAACCTTGAAGCAGAGCTGACGTTCTTCATGTAAGGCACTAAAACACAATGGTGCAAAATCTTTTCGCGACAAAATCGTTGCTCTAATTATTTATATAGGTATTTTAATATCTGGTTTTGCTGCCTCGAATGCCCTACCTTTATCCAGTGATGCCATTCGTAACAGTGGCGAAGCGTGGATGTGTACTGAGGGAAGCGGTACTTAGCAATTACTGTAATATATATATATATATATATATATATATATATATATATATATATATATATATATATATATATACACACACACACACACACACTGTAATTTGCTTATGGAAACATTAGACTTGCAGGGATAGTAAGTTATACTTAGTGCCAGGAAAAATTCGCGAGTTCAATGACTTGCATGCTAGAATCCAATGTTCTATTCATACTCAAGCCCCGTCTATTCGTTAATTGTCTGCTGTCTGAATGAGTAGCATGTAATGGACAAATGGTAGGGCTTCGGTATACGCAAGATAATGAATTTTAGCATGTTGGTCATTGAACTCGCGAAATATTCCTAGCCCTAGTTATATTCGTGTAAGGGACGAGGAACAAATTTTCCTGTAACACGACTTAAAAAAAAAAAGATAATACTCTCATTCCTGAAGGCACGTCAGTGCCACATTCCTTTGAAACACTACCACGCTTCCCGCTGATTTATAACCGATAAGTTATTTTTAAATTGTTCATGCCCTACTAAATAAAAAATAGTTAACACTTTCGAACAGCCTTCATAGAAATTACAAGGCAACAATTCCGGCTCCAAGTGTACTCTGTTGCACTAAATAAACAATTTTCAATGTTAATAACTGTACATTTTCCGAAGAATTTCATCTTATGTTATTTTCTGTATTGATAAAAATATTTATTGCATACATTTTGTTTGTTCTCTATAGTTCAAGAAGATCATATATATATATATATATATATATATATATATATATATATATATATATATATATATATATATATATATATAAGTTATATGTGTGTGTGTGTTTGTTTATTTATATATTTCTCTCCTCAACATTACTGATGAGCGTGAACTACCAATTCCTTCAAAAAATTTCTGCAGTGATTAACAAATTTATTTTACACAAACTGCTTCATGATTAAATTCAAACATGCAAGCTTTCCTGTTACAGACCCTCCTCAGTATTGATGCTTTCCTAGGTTCTAATTAAAGTAAGTGGGCAGCCCTTTGGTCTTAGTCGGACAGGGCGACCGCACTAATCGACACAGAAATATTTTTTTTGGTCAATGCAACCCTATTATTTTACGAACATTTATGATGGATAATGTTCAATGTTCACGTACATTTAACTCTTTTTGTAAACTGCTGATTTTGCAACGTTGTCCCAATGTAATCACACACAACAAACCACAACAGTGTGTTTACCAACTTGTTGCCAACATTCAACCAACAAATTAAAAATAACCAAATTAGTCTTACAATATGTTCTACCAGTTTCTGATATAATAAAACTGTTTTCAGAATGTCGTAAATTAATCCCAATAATAATACATTTTCGAAAATTTTTGTTGGCATACTGCGTTGTGCAAACGTTGTATGCGGGTGTGTTTTTCAACACAACTTACTGCAAACGGTGCCAACAAATTTTTTTTAACGTTGACCCAACTTTGATTGCTACTGGAGTCTAAAATTTCAAAATTGCATAAGTTGCCAAATGTGTTTGTCTGTTTACCGACTTGGTCAAGTTCAGCTAACCTTTAGTAATAGACATTCTGTATTGTGCACAATGTGGACTACGTGACGTTGGGCCAATGTACTGAAAATGCACTACACCCAACTGTTGATTTTCCAACATTTTCCCAACATATAATTAACATAATATATGTCAAAGAAAATCATATTTCATGAAATGCCATAATTTTTAAAATTTGTTTCATCACTATTGATATTATACCATGAAGTGCAATCAAGGAAAAAGTCTTCATGTTCTTGACATGAAAACCTGATTTTCTATGCAGTATAAACTATGACACACAATTCTGAAAAGACAACAAGGTGAAAATACATAAGGAAAACTTCGTTCAGGATAAGTTCGATCTCGCTAAAGGCGAAAGTTCTGTATTATAACAGTAATGAAAACACAAGTTATTTCAACAAACGGTTATACTAACTTACGAGGATAGCTTTGGTAGGGTAAAATTTCAGCTAAAGGCGTTCAAAAAGTAACCAAAGTAAAGATTTTAAGCGTCGAATAAGTCACGAGAGCCGCTTCTCAATAAATTCATCGTTGCCCTGTTGCTGTCAGCAGATGAAACACACTGAATAACATGAAAAAAATATAACCACTAGATATATTTTAAAAAAATAAGAATTGAAACTGAATGCACATTTTTCGGAGTATTGAAGAAAGAGCCACGAAACTAATGTGTGCGACGTAAATAACATGACGTCTAAAATATGCTGCGGTTGAAGCGTTTAGTAAAATATAAACATACGTATTGTACATGTAGGCCCTTTTAATGGGCGCTTTCTTTAACCACTAAATTGCTTTAAAATATTTGGACATGACGTGGTGTTCTACAAAATCTATTAGAGTGACTGAACAAACACACCTTAACTTTAGCTGGTACTTGATATTACTTCCTATGCATAATAGCAAATTAAAATAATAAATAAGAAGCTATAAGTACATTCAATGTACTTACTTTCTTCAGCAGCAGTACATATAATTTAAGAAATTTATGAAAGCGTATCTAGTGGTCAGAGCTTTAGTTTATCGCCAACAGTTAGATAGTTATAACCAGGAACAATTCAATATTAATATTAAGTTCATAATGTGGCAAGGATCTACACAAAATTTTTCAATCTGTAAAGCCAAAGACGTATCAACTATCACTATCTTACAAAATAGTGACCGAAACAAGTTAGGTTAAAATATTTCTGAAGTGTGTAATTTATGTTGTGATGCGAATATATAAATGGTTTTGGATCAAATTGGCGGTGTGTTGTAAATTCATCATAGTTTATAGATATACATTTTGAACTATAGTTGTATTTTGCCAAGGCCCTTATCGAACCACTTTTACTAAAAAATGGAATGGCGAAGATACATAATTTTCTATGTATACTAATTTTGCTCTGTAAAGAATCTACTTTTTATCTTTATCAAAAATTCTTAACATGTGAAGCAAGTGTCTATCGACCTGTGGAATACTACTACAAAGGAAAGACAGAAAACCTAGTTGAAGGCTTTCAAGTTAAACTTGCAGTTCACATTAATGCACGTATGAGAGGTCAAATAATCTGTACGATAGAAGCACATTAAGTTACGTATATAAACAGCAGTGGTAACACGTATCGTTCTGCGCAACCTTCCCTTAAAAGGAGACAATTTGCCCCTTGATTGCATTAACTACAAAGTCAGGTTATCTGTTACCTGTGGTATATTTTACTTGTCTGTCCATTGGTACTGTTCCTACTATCAGTAACGTCGTTAGCCTTTGAATACACTCCCTTGTTGATCGCTTGAATATTCATAAATACAAGTTTACATACTTGCATCTTAGGCTACTATAGGGTTTTAGTTATTATGTTACAGACAAATGATACCTTCCTAGGTGGATCCTTGGTTACTCTGACCATTTATTTCTCATTAATTATTTCACATTAGACGCAGTGATTAATTGTACTCGTAAATAAATATCTTGCATTTCTTTAGTTCGCATTTGTCTGCAGTGTCGTAGATTGATTTTTATTGGAGTTTACGTCTCGTCGACAACAAGGTCATCAGGGACGGTTACACGCAACTTCACGCAAGGACAGGAAATAGGAAAGTAGTAGGCCACGGCCTATGGGAAGGGACAATACACACATAGAACGATTTCGGAAAACTACGGAAAACCGAAATCAGGATGGTCGGAGCCAGTAACCGAACTCGGGTGCTTACGAATGTGAGCCTAATGTGTTACCGTTGCGCCACATCGCTCGGGTAGTGTCGTAAGTTTTTCATGGCATTTCCGACTTATCCTAGAACAAATTATCAAACCAACATGTTGGTGGGTAAGATGCCAAGTGGTGTAAGCCCAAAATGCCCATTTTTCAGGAGAGAGAGTTTTAAGTTTGTAACTTTGTTAAAATTCGGCGATTACTTTATTAAATAGTCATGCAATTAAAAAATGTAGTGGACTAGAACTGACACCATTTGATAAATATGTAGACCTCACTGCAGGCAATGTTAGAGTGGTGTGAGCCAATTTTCGATTTTTTGTGACTTACACCACTTGGCAACTAACCCACCCAAAATTGTGGCTACCTATAGCATCTTCTGGCAAAAGGGCAAACGTTTATATCCAAAAGAAAACAAGATACACAACAATGAATAGTTGACTTTGGGGCGAACGTTTGGTTTCGTTCCCAGAAGAAGGGCCAATATCATATCTTTGCAATGCTAAAACGAGAGAAAATTTGTTGCTCCCTGGAAAATTTTATTTAGCATGTTGTGAACTCCGGTATTTATATATATTTTGTTCTATGATTTGTTATTTACTGTTGATAGTCAATTGTTTGGTGATATGGAAGTTAGCAGTGGAATATGAGTTTTGTTTTTAAAAGTAGAAAATATCATGGATGAGAACAGGTAAATAATTAATGTAATTTGTAGTTTTGTAGTATTTTACTGTAAATTAAAGCACATTTCTATTCATAAGTAATTTCAGCTATTCAATAATACTTTCTTACAGTTTGAGACACGCTTTTAACACAATGAAACATAATAAAGAAAATACCTACTATTGAAACACCATTTGCTGTTGTGCCATAGGAGTATAAATTTTTATTGGTTTACTAATAAAACATGAACACAGACTAATAATTTGTAAAGTTAGAATAAATTCGGATTGGGTTATCCAAAGGGAACCAGATGCTGTTATCTGCGTCAAATAGAACACGAAAGCTGTTGAAGCCGCAATTCGAGGCAATAGTGCCGTGGCTAAAGTAAGGCCTGCAGAAAATGTATTTCCCAAATGTAACTCAGCTAGCATTTCCGACACAGTTTCATATTCTGCTACAGATTATGTTCTGTAGTGCAGTTGAGATGCAAATGTGTCACCTTCAGAATTAAGCCAGGCAATTACTGAAAATATTTTACTTTTTTCACGGAGTGCAAATAACTCCCCAATCTCTTCAGAGGAAAATGTTTTCTTACAACATCCAGATGTTTCACCATGTGCAAATTATTCCCCGTTCTCTTCAGCTAACAATGTCGCCACACACAATCCACATGAATATATGTCTACCTGCACAAGTGAAGAAGTATTACCGCAGAATGGAGATACGTTAAATTCAAATTTGGATGAATACATACCTGAAACCAAAATGTAAGATTAATGTGTTGGTAACAGTGGAAAAAGGGTTGAATGTTCCATTTCTATGAAGTCAAAGCGTAAAAAACACAGAAATTAAGGTAAAGAGTATCTATCATCAAGTGGTGAAGAAATTCCAGCAAATGTCATGAAAGAGAATCCTTTTGAAGGACGAAGGTGTTCCAAAAATGTGTCTTGCAGCAGCATCTCCGAAAATGAGAGAAAAAATATTTTTGATGAATATTGGACACTAGGTAACAGCGATGACCAAAGTAATTTAATTCTTTCAAATATAGAACACAATGAAGTCAAGTGCCGCAGCAAAGCATCTAAATGAGCTAAAAATAACATTGCATTAAATTTCTTTCTGCCATTGCCTAGTAGAAAAAAGTACGAGTGTGTCGCAGATTTTTTGTTGCAACGTGGGGAGTCAATGATAAATTAATTCGTTGCACATACTAAAACAAATCGGGAATAAACACACCAAAACCCGACATGCGTGGAAAACAATCACCCAAAATTAAAACTCTTGAATCATTAAAGATGTCGGTGGAAGAATTTATTGAATGGTTGCCAGGAGTTCCGTCTCACTACATAGTCTTGTGTAAATTTATGTTCAACACACTAGGTGTTGACATGTATTGTGTTCGTTGCTGTTTAAAGTACATCGTTGGTTCTTTAATATTCCTTATGCTGAAATAACAATTGTCCTTTTTTTTTTGTTAGTTGGAATTAACAACAGAGTATAATTTTTGTGCTGTCAGCATAAAAGCTATCCTTACTGAACTGAACCAGCAAAAGGGCCAATGTTTGTAAACACAACGACTGTACGCCCAGAAAAAGGACCAATGTTTCACTTGGAATTTTAAAATTTTAGTTATAAAATTATATGTCATCAATGTCAGAAAGAGTAGTATATTTAAGTAAAATAAAATAGAACCTTTGTCACAATATCATAAATGGCAGAAGTTGATACAATGTGATTTTTTAAAACTTGTTTTTTTGTCCCTGAACAAAATGACATATGTGATGTGAGCCCTTATGGCTGTTATGGGACGATACTATACAAGCCCCCTAACTTTTGTGGTGTTTTGTATAACAACGTGTGTTGGTTACAAATCCGGCTGCTTGGCTCAGGGGTTAGAGCTCTTGTCCAGTGGACCTAGGGTCCAAGTTCGATTCCCGGCTGGGATGGTGAAGTTAAGTATTGCTTCCCCAGGTTCAGGAATGGGTATTGTGTTTGTCCTTTCTTTCCAATCCCTGTGGAAGGCGTTAGCGAACCACCGCAGTTATCATCCTCGTCTAATAGGCCCAAGTGTAGGCCCTACCCCAGAAACAGCTAACTTCCAAATAAATGGAAATGGCAAAGTAAAATAAACATATTTACTGCTACAGAAAACTACCCAAACCTACATTTCGTGACCAACTGACCTATGCTGTAATCAAATGACTGATTTATACGTAGATAGTTCACCATCAAAAAAATTTAATGAATTTTTCGTGGTTCTACATCCGTATTTTGGAAAAGAGCGCAGAACAAATTAAAAACTAATGTCTATGTGTTATATTTCTGTTTTTCTGGAACAATTTGAACGGTTAAAAATTAATCAAATGTACTGAAAGATGGGTTTTTCACAAATAAGTATTTTATGTCACGATTTCTGTAAATATTTAATTAATTCAAACTTCATTTTGCAGGAAGCCAATTATACTTTAATTTCCTAAGGTATATGGTTGTGAGTCTTCTGCTCTAGAAAACAGTGCCATATGACTAAACAAAAACTTTGCCAGGTTTCACTAAGTATTCGCACGGGAGGAAGGGGCAACATTCTAGGACTGGTTAGTACCGGTCATTATGATCAAAAAAGATCATATGAACATGGAGTCAATATGTGACGCTTGTCAAGATAGCCTCCTTTGAATGAAAAACACTGATAACCTGTCAAATTTATCTTATTGTTTTATTTGCTTTAATGTTCTCGATTCAGTGACAAGGAGATTGCAATGCATTATGAATAACGGCATTTATCTTTGTATATCAATTTATGTCAAGTTGGCAGTGTGTTACCATGAAACATGTTAGTAACAGCTTTATTCATTATTTTGTGGACTGTGAACTTGAACGCTGTAGTTTATTGGTTGTTTCTACATTCGTTTTGTGATACGGACAATGTGAACAGACAGTTCAAGATGCCTCATATCTACACGAATGCAGAGTATGTAGACATGCTGACGGTTTATGGCTCTAGCAATTGTGGTTCCACTGCAGCTGTAGAAGAGTACCGCCACCGCTTTCCTATGCTGAGAATACCTGATCGAAGAGTGTTTCCCAGAGTTTATAATACATTGCGGGAGAATGGTTCACTTCCTAGTGCTCATTGCGGTCGGAACGAGGACTTGATCGACACGTGGATGAAGATAAGAACATTATCGGCGTGTTGCTGCACGGCACAATTTTTCACTAATACATGTTTGCCGATTACTGCATCAAGAACGATTATACCCACTTCACCTACAGAGTGTGCAAAATCTTCACGTATGAGACAATGCCCAGCGTCTACAATTTTAAAAAGGTTTCAAAACAGTCGTCACTTGGTGCCAGTAATACTCTTCACGGTTGAGGCTACGTGCACCAGTAATTGAATCTCAAATACACGTAACAATCGCGTATGGAACCCAAAAGAATAAAAAAAACATGGTGTTGTAGGTGCAAATATTCAAGTGTGTGGCACGTTGAATCACCAGCTGATAGGTACCCGTTGTTTTAGATGATCACATGAATGGGGCAAGATACCTGCACTTTTTGTAACATACATGACCTGAACTACTCGATGACGTTACTTACGCTACACGTCTTGTTTTGTACTTCCAGCATAATGGAGCCCCTCCTCAATATTGAAACCAGATGATGGAGCATATGAATACCACATTTCCTAGTCGGTGGAACAGTCGTCGTAGTACAATTCTCTGGCCACCAACGTCTCTTTACCTCAACTCCTTAGATTATTGTTTATGGGGTTGGGTGAAGGGTGAAGTCTATAGACGCAAGGTTAATACACGAGACGAACTGCTCGATCGCATAATGGATGCTTCTGCTGGCATACAGGAACGTCATGATGATATTCTACGGGCAACACGTCATATTCTTCAGCGAGTTGACAAATGCATTGAAGCCGATTGTGGAATAGTTTAGAATTTATTGCGAAATCATGTCACTGGACCAAAGAACGACACATGGAAAGAAAGGTTGAGTAAATCCCGTAATTTCTGCTATGGAAAGTTGTGTTAAATAAAAATTTGTTATAAAGAGAAATGTGTTTATTTATTTATTCGAAAAATACATTATCAAAACTCGTTAACATACATTTTTTTTTTCGTTTATTACAAACTCCTCGTCACTGAAACGAGAATATTAAATCAAATGAAACAATAAGATAAATTTGACAGGTTATCAGTGTTTTTCATTCAAACGAAACTATCTCGACAACAGTCACGTATTGACCCAATATGAATTTTTTTGTCACAATGACCAGAAATACCACATCCTATAATACTGCCTTTCCTTCCGACTCATCCTGTATATATTTATGGTTCGCCTTCCAAATTTCGATTTACGATATATTTATTGTTGTCGGTTTGCAGTCTTGATAGATTGCAGTACATAGATTTACGTCAAAATTTAATGTAATGTTATAACTAGCTGTTCAACAGACTGGGACAATATACCTTTGTTTAGTTCACAAACTAAAAATTTATTTCTAAACGGCTTATGGTTATATGTTCAAGATATTTGAATATACAGCATAATAAATAAATGAGAGTTTTGTGTTTCGAGATATATTACAGCTATTTAAACAAAATTCGTATTTCGACTGTTTGCTGCTCATACAAATGAAGGTTTTATGGTTGTAGATCTGCAAAAGAGTGCAACATGAAAAAGCAAATAATTTAATGTAGTATTACGGCAACTATCTCAACAAATTTTATATTGGTCACTTCTGTTTCTACTCTCCAATATCAGAAGGGTTATTTACGAATACCAGGTATTTTGAAAGGTAGTAGAGCATGAATAATTAAATATTTCAAGTCATTTTAGAAAACGATTGAATTGATTCTCACTAATATGAATAATTTCACTACACGTCATCAAAGCTTTGTTTTCATTAAGGTTTTTGATTGTAATTCATATTTTAACAACTTTTGACCGATTTACACTTTATCATCACAGCTCTGAATTAAGACGGCTGTACTATTAGACCCGTCATTTTATAAGCAGAATTGTTATAGACTTTATTGTCATGACTTGGAAACAACTTTACAGATTCCTGACTTATTTAGCAAATAGAAATACTACAAGAGCTCATCTAATGAGACTTTAATGTTTTGACATGTGTTTTAAAACCTTGTCATAAGTAATTCATGCATTCCATTATAATTTTTTAATTACTTTGTAACGAATCCTTTTTAACTTTTATATGGTTTTTTTAATTACTGCGGCGATCAGTAATAAAAGCATAATTGATACTGACTAGCTAATAGCAAATAAATGTATCGACTTTGATGTTAAAATATTTGTAATTGTTATGGCTACAAAATAATTTAGTATATTTTATGATAGATTTTTGTCAAAACTCTTGTGATGATATGTTTACCCTTTATATGATTGTGTGTTTAATATATATATATATATATATATATATATACACACACACACACACACACACACACACACATATATATATATATATATATATATATATATATATATATATATATATATATATATATAGTAAATAATTTTGAATGGCTGCTCATAGTCCTTAGTTTATTTCTTAAGAAAATGATTTTTCATTTTAATCGTTAGCCAATTTCGGTATCAATCTCTTCGATTGCTGTATTCACGACATATTACTGTAACGTACTTACGTGAAGTTAATATCTGTCATGTTATGAATCAAAGCAAAAATATATGTGTCAGCATACTTAACACCACAAATATTTTAATTATTCCTACCTGACAATGTAACAGCCTTAATTTTCTGCATGGTTGCTGCCGTAAATGATGTCAAAGAATTTGGACTCTGAAAATAGACTTTACCTGTGTAATAAGTATGACTTTGTTCAGTTTCCTGGTTCTTGCGATATTATTCTGTAGCACACTGATTTTAAATTACAACCTTATCTGTCAAATAATTATTTGTTGTTTTCAATAGAAAGATCTCAAAATTAGACGCACAACTTCAGAAGATTTTAAGAAACAAACGCAAGCGCGTGAAGTAAAACGCAGTTATATAGGATACCGATTCTAACGCATTTTTTGTCCAAATGAGATCAGACTAATAAATATAACAGGAATTTAGATAGCAACGAAGTTAATGACTTACAGCAACTTATACATTATGTTTCATACTAGTGCGACTTCAGCGAACAAATAAAATTAAGAAATATATTTATTGTCATATGAAAATCCAGTTATATTTTAGCAGTTCCGTTTCAGTATCAAAAAGGATATGGTAATAACTATGAGGGCAAGACAGGACTTTAATGTTATCAGATTTTAACAGAATTTGAAATGCTAACTTAATTAATGTGCTTCAAAAATGCCAAGTCATCTTAATCTCAGAACTGTTAAGAAAGCACTCGCACGATAAACTTTTTTATGATCGTATTTTTGAGATAACTAATTATCACCGGATAATTAGCCTAAGATGATAGTGGTGTACTGTCTCGTTTGACACTTCCCGCGAAGAATTTAAATTTTGATTTAGATTTAAATCTAAGTAATGAGTACTGCAGTCACATCATTAAACTGTCAAAGCTGTAGTTCACAAGTCACGGAAATGTTTTCCACTTTACTTATTTGTACTTTTATTTATAGTTTCCTACATGTCAGCAGTTGCCTTATTACTCACTGTACTCCAACAGGTCAGGTAAACATTTCGCGCTAAATTCTAACGAACTGTAGGATGTTGGTGAAACATTGTTTCCTCACGACGTTGCTACCAGCTAATTTCCAACATAAAACTATACGGCAATGAATATAGGCTAATATTGCTTAAATACCCAAAATTCAATATTATTGAAATTATTCTTAGTTAGCATTTCGATATACAGTATATAGATCTACGCGCTGGACGTTTGTGATTCGTTGCAATATGCATTTACTTTAGCTTTGTTTTTATATGCAGTAAGTGTATGTATAATACACACGTGCTCAGAAGAAAATCACGTTTATTGTTAAATTCCGGGCAAACGCACAAATACACTGAAAAAAAGCATAGTTGCAGGTACCAAACTATTGTTAAAATAGGGACAACAAAACAGTTTGGTTGTTGGTACTGCTCCGGACAGTTCCTTCAACAACCTGTTTTGTAGGAGAAATCAAGAATCTTGTTGCTTTTACACACCAGATGATAACTTCTACAAAACATATTGTAGAAGGAACCGTCAAGAGTAGTACCAACACCCAAACTGTTTTGTTATCCCTACTTTAACAGATGTATGGTACCTGCAACTATACTTTTTTTCTGTGTAGAAACCTGCATAAATATGAAATTAAAATAACATATGACAAAAGGTATGTTTTGTTTAGCTGCAATCTTTGCAACCTATTACCAACTCAACAGAAGGCTATGGTGTTTGATGGTCAGACCACTCGCCTCCCACCTAGGCGATCAACGTTTGATTCCCGGAGGCAGAACTTCTTAATTTCATACGAGAAAAATATTGCGGTCGTTGAAGTTGCCCAGTTAATTTTCTCGGGGTAATCCCTTTTTCCCCGCCTTTGCATTTATTTGCTGCTCCACACCTGACTCGTGTCATCACAAGAGGAATCTCAGCCAACCAAGGAAAATCTTACATTACTACAAAGTAAGTAAACATAACTGAGTCACCAAACGCACTTCTCATAAAATGCTGGTATCTATAGGTAGCTTAAATAACTGCTAGTGAGAGAACAAAGTTTATATTCACACTAGTAAAATGCATTTAAGAACAGCCTGTATTAAAACATTTATTTACACCCAAGTAGGTTCACTAGACAAAGGATTTGGACTGTGGAATTGATAAAAACTTTAAGGTTGTGTGATATTAATATTTTTTCCTAAAACATATACAACAGACAGGTTAGTAATGTATGTATCCCTTTTGTACACGGGGAAAATATATTTTCTGGCAGCTACAAATTATTCTGTTGTTGAACACAAATATTACAGGACCCTGCCATAAAAATGTTTTCCTGTCACTAAAATGTTGAAAATATTGCGGCCACCAGCAAATGTATTTTTGTCAACAACAAAATAATAATGACAAGAAACACTTCCTATAAAACGTTTCTTTCAGTGTTGCAGTACATATTGCACTTAGCGGGCACACGTAACCTGTCGCACAAGAATTGACTGTTTATATAAAGACTGTGTTAAACAATACTAGAAGTACTTCTAGGTGCAGTTTGGCATTATCGTCAAGACAAATCAAGTTGGTTTTTATGTCTCGTCGACGGTTATGGCATTAGAGACGGCGACACTTTACAAAAGAACAGGAACTGAGTGATAACTTGCTAATGTCCTAGATTACGAACCCTACTGTTTGCACTGGGCGATTGCTCCAAACCATGGAAATTCCTAATCAGGATGCCCTGAGCTGAGAACTGAATGCGGGTTCTCCCAAATGTTGAACATTGGTCATTTCCTGGATGCCAGGTGCTGTCCCATAGTGTATCATCCATACTCGTTCGAGGGAGTGAGAGATTTTGGCCAGCGCTTAACGTCGAGGTCTTCAGCGCTGGTTAGGGGTGACACGAGGTGAGTATGGCGCCGTGCCGGAATGAAGGTTCGGAGAAATGGGAGATCTCCCAGAAAGGCCACCGACCAGCGGCATCGTCCAGCACGATTCTCACATGCGAAAATCTGGGGACCGACCCAGTTGAGAATCGAATCCCGATCGTCTTGGTGGGACCATTCAGCCACCGCGGCCGCTCGTACTCATTCGAGCTGAGGTCTAGTGTAATAGCGGGCAAGACCCGTGATCGAATAATGTAATTTAAAAAAAGCAATTAAGTTTTGAAAATGTACTAACGAAGTGAGGACAAGAGAAATAGAACCAAACAAAACGGTTAATTTTTTCAGTGAATATAACACGTTGCTGTCTTGAATATCAGATTTTGTTAACCAAATGAAGGTAATGTTTGTTACACCTCTTGTAAAGGATGCCGTTACACTAAGCAGGGTACAACAATACTGATGTTTCATTGAAAACAAGTTCGTGTATGTTTACGGTATCGCTCATTACACACTTTCACTAACTCATTCGCGGAAACAATTATTTATCCAACACACTTTGGTAGAACCACAACTGTGTTGAAATTTTTTTTTCCTTTACTTTACAACGCTTTACGTGCACATCTGCAGCTCTGCTTCATGGTTAATGATTGGCTGTTTTAATTCTCACTTCTCTTGGTGTTCTACTAGCAAATCACAGACGTATTGTGTCACAATAGCCTTATTCTGTGATCTTAAATTATTTTTATAGTTAGGGCTTATGACAAACTGAAGTAATTTGTTTGATTTACGTCATTGCTAGCGAATGGTGTTAAGTCACAGCTGCATGACTCAGCAACTTTCGCTAGTAAAAACGTGAATTCAACAAAACACTTCAGTTAGCTTCATTACGATTGGTGGAGTAATATGTGAGACGTTTTTACACAAAGTCACGCTGCCAGTAACTGTGAAGCAAAACTGCCGCTGCGCACGTATGGCATTCAGACAAATGATACAAAAATAATTTTAGCCAAACTTGTGGCTCTTCACAGAGGTTATTAAACTTATTACAAACGTGCGCGTCGCACATAGGCCTACATCTGCACATGCAAAAAAAACTTAAGCACACACATATGTGCTAAACCCAATGCATGCATGCGTAGAAGAACTTTAAGGGTGTATGATGACTGTCGACTCAGATTTTTACATTTTTTGTGTGTAAAATCTATCTGAGTTTCATCGTTAAAATTCTACCTACGCTAAACAGTGTAAGACTCTGTGGTTTGTTTAAAGTTAGTATTTACAGAACACTTGTCGCAGTCCATCTTCCGGAGTGAAGGATTGACATAATTTATTTTTGTCCTAGAAATCATACAATAGGTGCAAATGAAATTACTAAGAAAAAATTATAACTACAATTTTCAAACAAACTTAGTTAATACATCCGAGTCAAGATATTAAACTATATACTATAATATGCCATAATGAAAGTTATGTTCATCAAGGTATTCAGGGGTTTAAATTCCAATCTTAGTCCAAAAAAGAGTCTTGTTACTATCTGTAACCTAGTCATCTAAGGTACTCGGTTAACTCAGTTTTCCTCGGATTAACAAGTGGGGTGTACCTTGTAGTTGGACACATTCACAATGTTCATCAGTACTAATGTAGTGCCACTTCAATTTTTTTAACATAGGGAATATATTCGTCCTTAAGATGATTCATGACTTCAAAAGTTGCCTCTTTGGGTTGTTTTACAGGTGATTTGAAGAAAACCTCCACCACAGTTCTACTCGGAGTGTATTAGGCGATAATGATATATTTTTTTTGTTTGTTGTGGGAAGCTGATTGATTAGTTTGGACTGTTTCAGATGCCGTAATCGGACTAGAATACAAATTGCATGTGAGGTCCGAAATTCTACCAGTGCTTATTTAATCCTCTAAAGAAGTTACGTTCTCCAAAATGTAACTGAAACATGAGAAAAATACGTAAATCCAAAATGGTGACACTAACGTCCCCCTTAACATCATTACTCTGGTGTACGACTGTATTCTACACATTTGATCTAATGAACACACCCACAATTAAACGAGAATCCTGCCTTGGACTCCAAACTCTGCGTTAAGCATCGGTCGCGAACATATCATGCAACAGGTTTGAGTTATTTCTGCATGTGAATAATTTTTTTAAATATTTTTTCTGTTGAGTTCATAGGTTTCGACTTTAAACTTTGTCTACAATGTTCCTTTCGTGAAGCTGAAAAACAGCCAAAACGAGCATTTGTGCCGTCAGTTGTGGGAAACTTCTGATGAAGACTTTTAAGAGCATCAGATCGGCAGGCAACATTATTGTGTCTTTATATCTGATAGTGTACTCTTAACACACACCAATATGCACATAGTTTTTCACTTGCTATGCTCATTCAATGTGGATACGTACACTCTTAGTGACAATGAGCAAAATCCGCTTACAAATCTTATACGTTCGCTAGTGGTGCGTGTATTTCGCGGACGGATCTACTATAAAAGATGAACGCCAAGAACTTACACTTCGCTGTCTTTACTGTGAATGGACAACTTCTGCCTTGAAACACCTTTGACAACATATACGTCATATAGTAAATAAGTAGAGATTATGGTATATCGCGGGAAAACTTGACTATTTGCTGGGTTTCAACGCTCGTTCAACTTATTAAAAAATTACTATCACTTGTAAGCGAAGCTTTTAACCTATTTGACTAATCCAATAAGAATCCCGCTATTGTAATATTTGATGCCTTATTATTGGTCTGCAGACAGTTACATTGTGTCAGACGTATATCACCCAATTACACATGTCACAAGAAACTACCGTGTTTTCAAGGACATGTTGGTACAAAAAATGTTCGCGATATACCATCACCTCTATAAATAAGGACATAGTTCGTAGGACTATCGTGTTCTACCCACTTGTAAGTGAGTTACAAAATTTTACTTTACAAAAATATTCTTTGGAAAATCGTTTTCAGGAAACACTTCATAAATTTTACAAAAATATTGCAAACTTTAGAGGAAATGCTTGAAAATATACAACTATGTCCGATATTTACACACATTTACTATATTTGCAATTAATAATCATACATTTACGAAAAAATTATTGCACATTTTGTAACTGTTTGAATGTCAAAAATTTGTTTTTAGCACCTAGTTTCCAAAAAACGTTTTTTTTCCTCGCAAACGTACGAATATTTTTACTGTGTGAGTAGAAGTTCTATTCAGGACCTTCAAAATTCGCTGGTTCACTGACCTGTTGGATAGCCTTAAAGAATCTATACGTACTTAGGCAGACATCAGCTGCTCATTGGCTGCTCGCTGACATAGTTATGAAACATGGTTGGGCCTGCATTTAGTTTACTCTTTATTTAATGTTTAGCTCAGCACTCTTCATGAGGCGTAAAATAAGTCAAGAGCGAATTGATAGTACCAGTGATCTTTGGTGAAAAGAATTCTGCAACAACTTGTTTCAATGCCTTAAGTCCACATCTGCAGCTCTGGTTCGTGGTTATTGGCAGAATATAATAGGGCAGAGGCGTGGCTCATTTGACTGTACCAACCAGAACAATGTTACCGCGACACGTCTGTGATTTGCGGGTAGGTAACCGAGACACGAAAGTTAAAAACTTCCAATCACTGACCATGAAGTAGAGAAACAGAAGTGCACATACGGCGTTGAAACAAATTGTTGCACAATTATTTTCACCAAAAATCATTCCCTCTACGAATTGAGAATACAACACGGTATTTTTTTTCTAAACTGTACCAAAAAGGAAACGCGAATTTTTCACGTCCCTATAAATAATCGATTGTGGCCAGAAAGAGTATATGACTGAGAAATCTGAGCTGCTGCCAGGCGAATACACGAAATTAACACGCCTCTTACGATCACCTTAGCATCTCTCCAAGGAGAACAATTAATTAATTCATTCATTGCTGAGCAGTGGGGAAAAAACTCCGCTATGCTCTGGAATCAGGCGAGGCAGCAATACCAACACTATTGCCTAAATAAATGGTCGCGCTCTGGTATATTTGCTTAGGTTAGTTTAAAATTACAATAGTAATTGTTTGCACCATATCAAAGAACGGTTTCGGTGTGATGAGAAAACACAATTTAGTAACTAGTATGTGACGTTAGTACTCCTTCCTGCGACGGATGGAAGAGTAGCGAATGCGCAAACTCAGCTTGCCTGGTAGTTCGGCCATCCTGTGTGAATCGTGCCAGACGATGTTGTTGGTCGGTGAATTTTCTCGGGAATCTTCCGTTTTCACCACCCCTTCATTTCGGCGCTGCTCTATACTAACAACATGTCACCCCTCACCAGCGCTAAAGACCTCGACGTTAAGGTGCACTCCTGGTGGCCGTATGATTGTGTGAGGCACTGCGTCAAGGGCGGTGTTGACTGGCTCATCAGGTGAAGTATCGCCTCTACTGCAAGAAACGGATACGGCGTGCAGTGGTATCGCAGAACACTCGCCTGACTGACACTTCCAGTGGTGACTCCATCTTTTTATTGTTTAAGTCCTATACGCCTTTCTATCGTAGTTTCACAAGAACCCCGTAAGAAGTTGATTAGAGATATTAGACTGAAAAAGCCGTTGTTAGCCATTTTTAGAGGCTCTGAAATAGTATATTTAACTAACGTAATGTTTTGGAATTACTTCTCTGATATCGTATTAGGTGTTTGTTCTTTTCGTAAATGCACACATTAGAAACACGTTGAGATGTTTCTTAGAAAACGTTCTGCTACCACGCTGCAACGCTGCTTATAAGGCAGGCGGGCGCCTTAAGCGCTGAGCAAAATTTTCTCACTCACTCTAGGCCCTATTTATACACTGTTTCGTTCAAATTTGGTAAACTGTGAGAGCTACATATGAGCAATACTTAGGAACTGGAAAATTTCGCAAATTCAATTACTTGTAGGCTAGAATCGACTATCCTATGAATACTCAAGCCCCGACTATTTGTCCACTAGCTGCTACTTTGTGGAACAACAGGTAATGAACTAATAGACGGGGCTTGAGTATACATAGTACAATGGATTCTAACCTACAGGTCATTGAATTCGCGAAATTTTCCAGTCCCTAGAAATACATATTAATATTTTGTGATGTGTGGCACAATCCAAGACAAAATATATACATATATGCATACATACTTACATACATAATTTTCCCAGTAAAATCTAATGATTAGGGCCCTGAACTTTTCACGAAAATAATTTTGCCCCACTTTGTTTCAGTGCCTTACGTGCACATCTGCAGTTGTGCTTCATGGTTATGGGCAGTGTGGTTTTTGAAGTGACGTCTGTTATTTGTCTGTGCCTATCACAATACGGTTACAGTAACATCACATGTCTGTGATTTGCCGGTAGAATCCCAAGACACGTGACACTTAAAACATCCAATCACTGACTATAAAGCAGATCTGCATGTGCGTACGTAAGGCATTGAAACAAACTGAGGCAAAATCCTTTTCGCAAAATGTTCATGGAACTACTATTGATATAATAGTCATAACCGGAGATTAAACAGTTGTTAACGAAATTTATACAACGAGTAATAGAGTAACTTACACTGAACTAACTCATTTATGTATTGACGTAACCATATATTCTGTAAAAAAATATATATATATTCTTTGCTAATTATAATGAATAAACTGTTCAAGGGACAATACAGACAGTACCGACAACCAAACTAGAATGTTGTCCATATTTAAACAAAAGTATTGTAGCTACAACAAAACTTATTTTTGTGTATTCCAAAACGAAAAAGAACAACGTATGCTGCAACTTATGAATATGTTATGATAGACGAGTAAAACAAACCACTGTTTATTTCAGATGAATGCGGAACGTGTTAACTACATGTCATAAGTCGCCAACTAACAACGTGTCGGGGAGGTCGACTTGCCCTTTCCTTGCATTATAACGTCCTTGCCAACTCTACTTGAAATATAAACAACTTCTCCGATAAGTGTACCAGTGTTTTAGAGTTGCGCCTAGCTTATTATGTTAGCTGTAGGCCAGTTGTATATTCTCAGATAAAATTGCATCAGTTCTGCATACTAACATGTGGTAATGTTAGCGTATTCTGATAAAAACAAGTTGCTACAGACTATGTTTTCAATGTGCCAGAAATAAATAGTAATCAACGTTTTTAAAATGTATAAATTAAACAATACGCCTTTTGTGGGTTACTAGCCTATGTCTACTGTAGCTGACTTAACAATTTGCAGTCACGTAAGTTCAATCCGGAAAATACAGCATGCTACAATATTCTTGCAGAGATGTTGAGTTTCTTTCATAAACTAATCGTTTGTTTTTATCTTGTAACTATCCATTCGTTTGTTAGTTAACTGCGATGCAGTTGTTACTAGAAAGCTTTAGTTGTCTTGTTACCTGGTTAGTCGTACATAACGATTAATTTTGTCTGTGAACGTGTGAACACACCAAAAAAAAAGTATTTAAATTTAAATTCCTCTATAAGTTTTGTAGTCTAATCGAAAAATAAAATGAAAGTATAATAGTTACCAAACGCAACGTTTGCACGGCTAGTTAAATGTCTGCTGGAAATAAACAATTGTCGTACGAGTTGACGAAACTCCCTGCAGTAGGTCTACTCATAAAATATATTAATTGCCTATTTGGTAACTTTACTTGATCCGTTATTTATCGTTTGCCATTTGTTGCAGAAATACTTTTTACAAACTTCACCTAACCAAATATAATGCCGAAAAGTTAGGTTTAATTAACGGAAAATATTACTTGTTAACCACTTTGGCGTAGGCCTATAAACAACTCTACCATAACTATGTTAACGTAAATAACCTCGCTGTTCTCCCAGAAAATACAATGCCAAAAGCAATTACTATAAAAGCTGGAAATATATTTCAATGCAATTTATTTGCACACAGAAAATCGATGTATACAAACTATGTTTGTTATGTAAGAAAATTGAGCTTAATTTTTTTTGTCTTGAAAATAAAGTGTGGTACCTTTCGGAACCAATCCTTTCGGCTCACATTTGAACACCTGGAAGGAAATTCACTGATCTTCTTACTGTCTCTTCATTATTTTACATTACATGCGTTTATTTTTGCAAGTTTTTCAAACGCCTTAACAACATAAAATTGTCTGAATAATTTTAAATATCAGCTACATGATATTTGAATTTTTCATAACTGACTGTCATCCAAAAAAATAGTGGATGAAATAAAACCATTTTTTTAAAGTAGACCTATATGGTGTCCGAAATAAATTAAATACCTTACGTATTATTAAAGACACAACACATCATTTTACTGTAGTTTTTAAAAATATTTAGATGATTTAAAATGAGCGGAAGTAAAGTGTAATTAGTAGAACAGTACTGAATATCTACGTGTCGTTAGCCGTACAAATCCTTACGAAAATCTCTTATACAACCACAAAAGTAGGCCTAGTTATTGGACAAACATTGTAGAATAGAAAATTAATTATATTACATATGGTAAACGTATCAGTTTTTCATTTAATACCTATTTCCGTTATTAGAATTAGTTCTATTTTTACAGAATAAAAAGAAACAATAACTTTTCGAGAACTGAAAATTTAAATATAATTCCCAATACATTTCAGTTCCTCAAATTTTGTTAATAATTGTATCTATCAACTTTATGTGATTTGTATTTCCAAGAATAAATAACCTTATGTTTTGTAAATTAAAAACAAATAGTGAACTATTTTATGTTGCAAGCGTGGTACGGAAAGTATTATTTTTTAATTTATACTACTGAAAATGTTTACAACGGTTTTATCAACGGAAAGAAGACACACTTCAAACTGTGTCCCTAAGGTTTTAAAAATTCCGTTCCCTTATTACAAATGTGATTACCAAGCTTCACAAAAGTGGTAAAAATGGCTTTTTTCCATTGCTGTAGCTGAGAAAATGTCAACCGTAATCGTAAAACAAAATTATAGAAATCTACATTAGACTCTACCACATATTTTCACAAATAAAATAACAGGGTCATCGTTTGAAGACCCTGTTGAAGCACACTTTCTATGAAAACACAGCACGGTAGTTTATAGACCTTCGCGCCTAGAGACGATGATGAGGTGCTTGATGTGCTTGTTATATTCGACTTATCGCCTTCCCAGTTTCCGTGTCTCAAACGTAAAAAAGTACTAAGGTACACTAACTCTTAAGATAAAATAAATGTATGTGCTGCTAATATTGTGATTATTATATTCAAGATATTTATAACGCCATCGCTTTGTCAACAAGAATATATCGTGTAAACATATCTCAAATATCATATGTATAACTTACAAAACACGCAATGTGTACTAGGTTGAGTGAAATTAAAATTAATATTTTTAGTATTATAATTGACATTCATTTCCGTGTATAGGCCTAGATATACAGAACGGGAACACACATACCTACTTCCACAGAAATCAAAACCAAAGTAAGCATTTCAGAAGTTTGCTTTTAAGTAACCTATACGTTCAATGTATTTAAAATATAGCATTACATTAAAATACGTATTATATAAATTATTACCCTAAGAAGAACCACACTACAGCTGCCGAAGGGCAGGGAAGCCTGGAGTGAGTGAGAGATGTTGGTCAGCGTTCAACAACGAGGTCTTTAGCACTGGTGAGGGGGGGGGGCATTATAAGAGTATGGAACAGCGCCGGAATGAGAGGGCGGGAGAAACACAGTAAAGCACATAAGCTATGGATGTGATGTTTTCGAAAGCTAAACCTAGCCCATGTTAATTCCTTCTTCGTTGTCCTGCCTAAACCCACAATTGGACGTGAAGCTGTGTTAAGGCACGCACTGCACTAGATTAATAAAATACAAACGAAACAATTTTTGTTAATGTCTTAAATACTCTGAATGTAAGGTATTAGTGTGAGAAATTATTTTAATACATTCTGCTGACAAATGTCGTCATCCATTACAATTTTGAGAAACTTACCAGTAGTTCAAATTGTACGCCTTAAACGTCGTTCAGTGTCGTAACCCTAGGACGTAATATATGGGGACGGCTGTTAATAAAAGTAAGTAATTGGCTCTTACAACAAATTTATCAGCTTTGAAATTATATACTGGTTCACTCAGATGTAATATCACTAAAATGAACCACTTACATATTACAGCACCACAATTTTGAAAGTTTAGTTCAAAATTCGTGTTAGAACACTCTAAGACGTGGTGCTTGGCTGCGCCTGGAGAAGGAGGAGGTAAAGGGACATTTGCCCCAGGCCTCACATTCTGCGACCCATATATTTTTTTTATTTTAAAGAAAAATTATTAATAACTTAAAATTAATTAATTTTTCGAAAGTTCCTATTAATCCGTGACGGCTGCTGTGAAGTAAAATTTTTAGTGTACATTCCATATAACTAGAGATGGCGAAATTTCGCGAATTCTATGACTTGCATGTTATAATCAAATATCCTATGCATACTCAAGTCCCGGCTATTTATCCACTACCTGCAACTCAGTGGAACAGCAGACAATGAATTAATAGACAGGGCTGTAGAATGCGTAGATTATTTTATTCTAACATGCAGGTCATTGAATTCGCGGAATTTCACCATCTCTACATATAACATCCGTTTGAAGTTTTCATTTTAAATTTGTAAACAGTACTGTAAAACAAAAAGTCTCTGATATCCAGGATTACGGAAGTCTGAGCTACGAACACCAGTCAACAGTTCAGAAAAGTAATATGTTCTACAATTTTCCATCATCACTTCATATAAAAATAAAAGGGGGAGAGTGTTTCTCTTATTTATGCTGCCCCGGGCTTCTCGTTCTCGCGAAGCGATCTCGGGTTAGGAAATGGCAAGAAGAACTACAATTGTTAGAAAACATGGTGTCAGGAACAAGTTGTTACATTGCTACAGATGTCAAAGTTTGATGGTGGGCAACCCTCACGGTAAAAAAAAAAAGGTTTTGCTAAATGTCCTATACGTGAAATGTTGGTAATAAGCCTATACGTTGTATGGGAATTCTACAGTACAATAGTGTACCATTCTCATGCAAAGCTGGTATTTTCCTTACGCTTGATACATTTTCGTATATTTTAATGGGACACGTACCATAGATGCATGGGAAATTTCTTCACCATATGCACATTCTCAGCACTCCTACACGCAGGTGTGGTACACGTCCAAACAATACAAAAACGTGACATGCACCGAACTTGCAATTATGCCGTCCATCAGTTGGTGACACAACTAGAGATAATGTCCGAACCAGCGGCCATATTGACGGATGCACAAACGACAGCGACGAAGACTGCTGCGTCGTGGAAGGGACGATGAGGGATATTACTGAATATAAGGAAGTCTCGTACATTAGCGACTTCGTGCAACCAAAGAGAAAAAATATTTCATTTTTGCTGTGGCGAAGCATGGTCGCTTTTCAAAGGAAGCGATATCAGAGTCGATTATATCACCATGACCACTTGACACTGACGAGACTTCAGGAATCAACCAATATGAGTACTATCCTATTTCTGAAGTTATGTTACTGGAGAATTTGTTCCAAGTCTCTTGAACGCTGCTGGCTCAACAGTATACTTTCCCTGCCAGTCTAACGGTTCCACGGACAACTCGGAGTAGTGTAGAGACATTTTCCAACTACCGCTTCACTTAGTAAAAACTCACGCTTTGCACTGAATATTGGTGAGGATTTTGTACGGCAGGTAGCCTGCCTAACTTCTTTGGCGCTCTTTTGCAACATTAAAGACATGTTTACAGCCTCATGTTTATTACGAATTCGGAATCGAACGATTCCTGCAATGGGTTAGCATAACAGACTGAACGGCTTTTATGACGCTCTTCATAGCGAGCGAATGTTACCGAGTTGAAAAAATTACCACATAAAACAAAAAAAATCAAAAGCCTGTATACTGTCGACAAGTATAGAATATAATGTAACGAATTCCGTAAATAAATAGAGTCGCAGCAATCGCTTTTCCGCTGGATATATGTCCGTCACAACCCAAGCGCATTGTAACATTAATTTTGAATACCTCTCTACAGGTTAAGTCAGGGTAGGTTACATTAATTTTGTGCAGTGGTGGCTACAGCACGAGGTCCTAATGTGTCTTAAGACACGTATGTTGCAGCAGTGAATATAGTTGGAGTGATGCTACCTTGAAATTATTCTTAAAATATCTTTAAATGAAAATACAGTACTCCATGTTTTATTTTTAGCCACTGTGCATAGTTTCGTTGATTAAGAGCGCGGTTAATCTCAGTTTTCAACGTCTTTTCCTGTTTTTATATTTGTACCAGATATGTATTTCCTTATTTTGAACACAAATTGAAACAAAATCTTCCTCTTAAGAAATTTTTGTATCTCTCATAGTTTTTGCGTAATGAGTCGTAAACGTCAAAATTTGCACTTTACGGTTTTATGTACTCCACTAAAATCAATTGACATACCAAACCGAAAAAAAAATTAAAGCGTATAACAATGTTATAAGCTATGATTTGACACATATAAAAACAAAAAACATTTTTTTTTTATTTTTAAAAAGTTTTTTGAAATTTTTAAATTTTCATTTTAAAATTCAGCATTTTTATTAAGTACAAAAATATATAATTTTTTGTTTTTATATATATATATATATATATATATATATATATATATATATATATATATATATATATATATATATATATATATATATATATATATATATATATATATATATATATATATATATATATCAAAT
The DNA here is from genome assembly GCA_003012365.1 of Medauroidea extradentata. NCBI lineage: Eukaryota > Metazoa > Arthropoda > Insecta > Phasmatodea > Phasmatidae > Medauroidea > Medauroidea extradentata. Next base: position 96,419 of record PNEQ01028021.1, read on the forward strand.
CATATCCTACAACATTGATATATACTGTGAATTTTATCGGTTTGGTATGTCAGTTGGTTTTAGTGGCGTACATAAAAATTGTAATGTGTAAATTTTGACGTTTACGACTCATTGCGCAAAAATTATGAGAGATACACAAATTGCCTGAGAGGAAGATTTAGTTAAAATTTATGTTTAAAGTAAGAAAATAAATATCTGACACAAATATAAAAATTAAAAAGACGATGAAAACTGATGTGAACCGTGCCCTTAATATCAAAAATAGTTGATATAATGATTGAAGCAATGTATTCTAAAATTATATATTCAGTGAAGCATTTCTACCTCTATATTCGCATTTCGAACATATGTGAAAACAACTTTTTTATTCACTTCTCTACAACCTGTTATAACACAATCATAACGGGATTTGTTCTGATTCTTCCTGTGTCAGTGGGGAGGACATCTTCACATCTCGTCGAAAGTGAGGTTATTAAAGACTGAACAAGTAGCTCAAAGAGTCAGGAACAAAAATTAGAAACGGTTGTGTTATTTGCATATTTATTACGTAGTTTAGGTACTGTTCATACCCAGACAGCAGAAAAAAAATTGTTACAAGCTTGTAGCAAGTTTGCGAATGCAAGCCAGCTTGCAGCAAGCATGAAATGGCAAGCCAATAAACTTGTCACAATCCTGCCGTAAGTTGCCTGGTTTACACATTTCTAACTTGCTGCAATCTTGATTAGCAAGACTGCCGCAAGCTTAATTTTCAAGCCAGCAGAATAAATCAAGATTATTCAAACGTAAATCTTAAAAATTGCTTGCTCATCGACTTGCGAAGTTAATTACTAAACATTAAATTTCGGCTCCTGTGCCAAGATTGGAACCACTGACCCTTTGGCTTCAAATCAGGTATGCAAACCACTAGACTACTGCAAATACTTTAGAAGTGTAGTAGTGCGATTCGGTTGTAAGAGAATGAACTTTGTTATGGAAAAGCTGATGTTTGTGAATTTACTAACAACAGCAAGAATATCAGTTTACTTGCAGTTATACGTAATATCGTAATATTTGTTTTAGCTAGCACGTGAAACAATGTTACTTTTTAAAGTGCTTGTTCTTTTACAAAGTTAAGTTTAAGTCAAGTTTGGTCATTATGGATGGGCACTTAGAAAATATTTCATGAATTATGAATGCTAAGTAAAACTTCAATGCAATATCAGCTTAGTATAGGGGACAGGATGCTTGCAGCTTATTACATGACCAGACTTACTATGTAAGTGTAATTAAAGTCAAATACAGCTTTGTCGCAAACTGGTTTCAGGCTTGCAGCAAGACTTCTGAGCAAACTTGTTATGACAAGTTAAATTAACGTGAAATGTAAACTTGCTGCAAGCTTGATTCAGGCTTGCTGCAAGTCTCGTGAGTAAGCTTGCTATGGCATATCAAATTCAAGTGAAATGTAAGCTGGCAAGCAGGTTTGCAACAAGTCTCATAAGCAAGCTTGTTATGGCAAGCCAAAATCAAATGAAATGCAAGCTGGCGTTAGTCTTAAATCCCAGGCAGCAGAAAAAAATTCGCTACAAGCTTGCTGCAAGTTTATCAAGGCAAACCAACAACTTTGCAACAAGTGTGTCACGACAAGCCTAAAAGTTTGCTGCAAGCCTACTACAAGTTGCCTAGTCAACACTTTTTTAAATTGTTTCAAGCTTACATACTAGACTTCATTTAAGAGTAACTTGTAGGCAGGCCAACAAGAGTAATACAAGCTTGCAAGAAATTTAATTACAAGCATTTTTCTTAAATACACTTGCAGAAAGCTTGTCACGCAAGCCTGCAATCTAAATAATACTTATGTCAGCATACAAACTTAAGTCAAATGCAAGGCTTGCAGTAAGCTAACATGTTGTGTAGGGTATTGACCGGGGAGCTGAAGAGTGGTGCCGAAGTCGACGGTGGTGTCACTCATCTTATCTTGGATAGCGTTACGGCACCATGGTATATTTGACATTGATTTTTACCTTTGTAGTTTGACACTTCAATTCAGAAACGGTGGAAAAAATGAGGAAAACTACGAAAAATATTGATAAAAATTTTTGAAAATATTCCAAGATAATTTTCAGTACTGACGATACAATTGTCATACAGATTAAAACCAAAATAAGACATAAAAGCAACGTTTTGTGCATATACAGAAAATATAGAAAAATATTATCAGTTAAATAACTATGTTCAGTCTATCATAAAATTTAAACGTACACAAAGTTATAATTTGCTTTGATTTTCTATTCCTTTAAATGTGATGCAAATACTGAAATTACATCACCTTTTAAAATTTTATTTGCAAATATAAATTACTATTTTTATTTACTTTTAAAAATAATATTTATCAGATATTTTTACAAACTTGATCAAATTTTTAAATGAGTTGTTTGTATCAGTGAACACAAACGTATCGTAAGAAGATAAACAGTTTTGGTGAAAAAATAAAAAAAAAAACAATATAATACGCGATTTCAAAAATACAGAATACTTTATTCTAATATTTTTGTCTTTCTATTATTACATACTTAAAAAATTTGAACTAACTATAAACATTTACGAAAATTAGTAATAAATTGTCATGTGGAACACCTTACTGTATAGGTGTTATTTTAAAGTATCCAGTAATGTAGTATTGCTTTCACTACATATTTTCAAATGTAATAGATACATTTTCTGTTTGCTACGAAGAAAAATTTAACTATTTGTAATATGCTTTCGTCTGGAATAACTGACAGTAAACTGGTACACACAACCCTACATTACAATCTTTATAATTTCACCCTCTTTCTTTCTTTAGTACCTTCCCCGTTTCTTTTTTACCTTTGTCGGAGCAAACCTTACAGTCTCTCGTGGCATTTACTTTTGTTTGAAGTAGGTGGAATTCTTTCGGGAAGTGTCTTGCATACAATCTGTTAGCTGATGTGTGTGCTTGGCCAAGGTGTATCACAAATGATTTTGCCCCTTTTTTTACAGTTGTCTTCCAAGTACTGTTATGAACACAACAATACGGATATGTTTTCTTTTTTTTTTTATTACAATGTAAGCATTCACGGCTGGGTTTCGTTTCGTCGCATCGTTGTTTCGGAATTTTTGTGTTTCATTTATTTTATTACATTTTGTCCTTTTTTTATGTTCTTGTCTGGGAAACTACTGTGTTTTCTTTCGTCTCATCTTTGTGTTGTATTTTTGTGTTTCATATATTCATCATTTTGTCGTTTGCCATATCAGGCCTCCGCTTTGTGTTATGTGCTTTGGTGGTCTCTGGTTTATTATTTGTTTCATTTATATATTTGGCGGTCATATTTGGCCTAAGAACTGGACAAATGATGTTGTCTGGGAGTTGGTGATAGTAAAATAAAAACCAAAATAGCTGAAATACGTACTCTAAATGACCTAGGAGTGTAAATGGGTGTAATTGTTGCCAATCGTGACCAAACTGCTCAGGTACGCTTGAGAATTTGCCACTGCAGAGTCGGGTGACGTCGTGCCATCACTGCCACAAACAATCTCAAGAGTTTGTCGAACCTCAGTCAAGTATCGTCACGAATTCTACTTCCTCCTGCTACTGATATCACGAGCGAGGACACGAGTGAAGACATGTTCCAGCAATGTTGTCGACGGTAAAATTTGCATTAAAAATAATACTAAAAAATGGAGTTGTAGAAGTAGGTAAATAAAATTCATTTTTGCAATTGTGATCTTGTTTGAATTGACTGCTAAGAATATTTATTTATTTCTTAATGTATATTCACATTATAATTTAAAAAATAATTTTACATGGATTAAAAAGAAAAATCTATGATGAATACTCATGTATTGAAATGCAGTGGGATCGGTATGGCAAGGTGGAACTGGTATGTGCGCACGTCCAGACACGATCACTGACCCATTCAATCTCGAAAGCTTGTCGAATTGTGCAGACTTATTTTGATGAGGGAGTGGGATAGTTCTACATCATGTATAGAGATGATGGTATATCGCGAAAATGTTTTGTGTCAACATAGCCTTGAAAACACTGACACAGCGTAGTTGTCTGCAGACCAATAACATGCATTAAATATTAAAATAGCGGCATTCTTATTGGCTCAGTCAAATAGGGCAGTAGCTCCATGTACAAGGAAAAGCCAGTAATCTTTTGATAAGTTGAATGTATGTTGAAGCCTAGCAAATAGTCAAGTTTTCCCGCGATAAACCATCATCTCTAATCATGTACTGTAGATGTGAGGAGAAGGTGTTCGGGGAGTGAGCTTATCTTGGACAGGTACTTACAGGAACGTCAGTGGAGGTAGAGTTGCTAATGAGGGGAGAGAGGGTAGGAAATTTCAGTTCGTCATGTACTGACGATGGGAGGGAGGGAGATTATTTGTGACAGGTTCTAACACAAACATTGGTCAGTTGTGGTTGATCGAAGAGGGGAAGGTGGAAGAGGTAGAGTGGGGGAGGTCATTGTAAAAGTTAATGGCTGTGCACAACTAAAAATTAATTCCTAGGTAACTGTGGTAGGTGTCGGATAGTTTCCATAGTGTCTAAGGGCCGAATAGTTGTTTACGTATGTAAAAATTAATTAAATTTACTGACATTGTTTATTAGAAATTAATTGCTGAGCAGGGCATATGAAAAATTTATTCAAGTGAAATATTTAGAAGAAATAATTTTGTATTACTAATGTAGATTGATTTTGAAGGGGAAGGGAGGATAAAATTCATAAATACTGTTAGCATATTCATTCAAGTATAACGTTGAAAAAAGTGTTTTTTACTAAAAAATAAAATTAATAAATAATTTTATTAGTGAATATCGATTACAATATTTTATGCGGACTAACGGGAAGGAACACAAGCTGTAAATATTATTAGTATACGCTTTTAAGTATAACGTTTTAAATTATAAAAATATAATTTTAAAAAATTAATAATTATTTTTTAATAATTGAATATCGATTGATGTATATGATGGATGGAAAGGAAACATGATATACAAACATTTTAGCATAGCTATGCATTTAAATATTCTGCTAAAATTTGAAATTTCGACATTAAAATGTATGAAATTAATAATATTTTTTATTATTATATTTGTGTATTGACTATCAATACCCGCACGCAATGTCGCCTATAACCTTCGGATTTACCTACCCGCTTTGAGGATGCGGGTTAACCCATCGTCCTCGGGGTCATCTAGCCACTTTGTGGGTGAGGTTTGACCCGCCCTCAATGTGACCAATAACCGTCGGGGTCGCCTGTGGTATGAATATCTTTATTTTTACAAACGTATAGCTTTACTATTTGTTATAAGAAAAAAACATTAAAAATCATATCAGGTGTTCCACTAGTAAGAGTGTCTCTGGACATGTGGGACACTTTTACACAACTTGCCTTTTATGCATTTGTTACCTGTGAGTAGATATTGTCGGCACGATTTTGAGATACCCCTCGAAAACCTTGAGGGGTGGTCTCACAACCTTACCACCGACCAGGGATCGTTCTTAAACAACTAACGAAAGTCTAGAAGAAGAAAATAGATGGAAAAACGGAGGTGAGGAAAAGTCACTAGGTGAGGTAATCTAGTAACCTAGGTGTAGGCCTCAGGAATTACTAGTGCCCTGTTCTCACCTTGGTCATGAACTACACTTCCATCTACTTCAACTTTAAAACCTAAAAGCGGTTGCATCAAGAAACCAGAAAAAGTAGTGTGTCTAACCTAAACAAAAAATATATATATATCACGAATAAATACTGGGGGTTTGGTAACTCAAGGTAAGAGCAAATGTACAAGGCATGCAAGAGGCTTTTATAAATACGTATACCTATTTGTCTCAATAAATTACTGATAAATAAATAAACTACTTGATTCGTGACCATAACTTATTTATTTTCTAGAACCTTTTCGATTTAAACATTTCATCCTCAAGAAATAAGTATAAACTTTCATATTCAGCTCCTTTGTTTTTCTACTTCACCTTATTCTACGATACTACTAAACCAGTACATCTGACAGCTATGTATAGCTGTATTGGTCGGGTTCCATATGGAACTACACATAACTATAACCTAATTACATACGCGGCTTTAAGAAACAACCTCGGGACCACCAAGTCTTATCAGTTATGTTACATCGGAAAAGTTAACAAAAATTATATTTAAGATAAACGTTACAATTCTTTAAACATTAACTGTGGTATTCAACGATATAAAAACGGTAATGTCCGCGGTACCTAACCTAACATTGAAGCCGAAGTTACAAGGGGTTCTTCCACACTACTGAGAAAATAAAAACTATGACGTTACATGTTAGAAAAGAACTAAGTATTACCTCGTAGCTTCCGAGCCTAACTCATCATTCCAGGACGTCGACTAACATACTGCTCTTTTCGCGCTAGTCTCCCCGAATATTTAAACCCACGCTGTCAGGCGAGTGGTCTACATTCCCCGATACAAAAACGTTTTGAAAACTTTTAAAATCTTTTCTAAAGCACGGCAAACACTTTCTGAAAAGTTTACTTTACAGTGTTGTTACTCGCGTCATTTTCTTGCGCCACCTGTCCCGCGCCATCATGGCCACACTGCCCCACTTCCGATCGTCAGCTATCTTCCGACACTCCTTGTTGTTCAAACAAATTACTATCGCCGAGCACACACCCCTCTACCCTCTTCTCCTGTGGTCGTGTCCGCATGACATACTCTCCGAAGGTCAAACATTACTCGTGTGAAAAAAAACGAAACGTCAGCTGGAAATGAATTCGTTTCAACCAGAACGTAAACTACCGAAAGTGGAGGAAGTAGCGCACGATAGCGTTTTTGTCACCTGTTGATTACAAAATGCAGTGTATCCTCGTGCTACAGTAAATGTTGTAATCAACAAAGATCTATCAACACATCAAGCACTACTCTCGTTCCCACCTTCGTCACTGTTTACGCTGCCTCGCTTTGCCTTGTCCAACTGCAAGCTCATCACTAACAATGTCTCGTAACGTAACATGTTGTACCTTACTTCGCGGTGCTAACATGATGTAAGACTGACATCAAAATAGATATCCATGAAAATCTAGGCTCTAAACCACACAATTATCATATCAAGAAAAATTAAACCAAACACGGATAAACTTATCGAACACAAACTTTTAACTCAAGCGGGACGAAAGTATTATTATGAGGTCTCTACCTCAACAAAAAAATCAAAAAAGCAAAATTTTACCGTGGCGACATTATGCCACCCGTACAAAATTTGTGGACCCCACAAATGAGCCAAGTGCTCTTACAAAGAAAATGAAAAGGACAGTGTCCATTGGTTACAGTCATTGGGGTTCGCAAAGATAGCATGACATGGTTAATGTTAACTTATAAGTCATAGTGGTCCAACCTCATCAACAACACCAATGTGTAACATTTGATACAATATTTGCGCCAAATATGGTCGCTTAGTGTTCAGGTACATATTTGAAATAGTCATAATAACGGATACGGGTCTCAGCGAGGGCTACTTGACTTCTTGTGCTGGCGTGCTGAATGTTCCATGAAGTCCAGGAGATACCACTGCTACTTGACAGGTAAGGTGTAGCTAACAGGCTTTTTCCAAAGTGTACCTCCAGAACCCCATGTCTCAGCCAGCCGCCACACTGTGAGCCACTCCAACCCTCACTGGGACAGGAACACTGGAAACAAAACAAACAGCATCATCATCTTTGCATAGATGTTACAAACCTATACTCATACGACAAAAACTACATAAAGAAAAAAAGTCATGATTACATTCTAAGTTCAATTGTTTGGCTGATATGTCATGGGAAGGAGCTAATGTACCAACCTTGTTGATGATTACACAGTCACATAACTATTTCCTCCCATCCTACACTTAACTGACACTCAAAATATAATGAAATCCCCAAACGCGATTTCAATACAACCATTAAAAAAACAGAGTCTCAGGCAAGACTAAAAGAAATTTTTTTTTCCATTAACCTAACATTGAAAGAGTTCATTCAGTAAATCATCATCGACGCACACAGTATTGGGTGTAGTCCGGGAACTAGTATTAGGACTGTCTGTATTTTTCACCCGCAACGTAAACCTTCTTCACCAAAACTTCTTCGTAAGCCAACTGATAGTTCTGCAAGTCATATGCGTCTGGTAGTGGTATCTCAAAACTTCTTTGTTTTCCTAGCAAAGTTCATGTGTTCTGAAAATAGTCACTACGAAACACTCGTCCACGATGTAGGCGTCCCTACATCCATCCATCACATTCAGTCGAGAGTCTACAGGAAAACTCGACTCCATCTTCGGCAGTAACCACATCCTTCCTTCATCTTGCTCGACCCCGCAACGTAGGAAGAGTACACCGGACCGGACATGAGGAGCTCCGCTCCACAACCCGACAGGGTCCGGGACTCGATTCCACGTCATCGCTGGGAGATGACCTCGGGGATAACACCTTCTGCAGTTCAGTGGGTGAGGAGGCAGCTCGAAGGAGACCGCTGGTATGACATCTTCACGCGGTAACCAGGAACATTAGAAACTACCTTCCATCACGATCCACCAGGACTGTCTAAGCCTTCTTTTGATTACTGGACGATCGCTCCGCTCTAATGTATGTATCGTAGAACCTCACAGCACTGGTTCTGGAAAAAGTCTGTTTATTTGTCCGGAATCACGTACACTTGCGTTGTCTTCTTTATTGATAGCAAAAACTAAAGTCTGTGCCTGAACTCTCCCCCCTTATAGTATGGCAAAACCCCACAACATTACTTTAATAAATAAAACTCTGTAAATCATTACTCGTTATAGTTTGTCTAACCTAAAAAAAAGTACTCTAGCTTCTCCCACAACACACTTATGCTTTGTTCTTTGTCAACATTCATTTACCACAACTTTACACTAAGGTTGACTTCAATTTACAATCCCCTTTCACTTTATAAATGTTGACATTATAGTCTGACTACGTTCAGATATAATGAAAACTATACATGAATCTTAATCACCTATGGATAACATGAGCGTTAACTTTTAGTGCTTGTCACACCACTTTTGTGGTACAATTACTAAAACAACAAACAAAAAAACAACTTCATCACTAATACAATTATACTCAGGCTCCTACATCTCCATTTATTGTGAGCCACAAATTAATGACATTTCCATCAACAGATTGAACTGTTGCTTTAAGATGTCCACTTTCCCTTATCTGTTGAATAATAGCCTCCACTGAAGCTTCCTTGGCGAGATTACTGATACTGGGAGTTACTTCAGGTATACTCCCCCTTTGATGTCTTCGTAGACTGAAAAATCTCCAACTTAAACAAATAACAAATACAATGGTTAATACAACAATAACAACTGTCACTCCTATCTCCAATCCTAGCGCTGCTT